>WNWK01019929.1:25907-36826 GCA_009830355.1 Cherax destructor | reverse complement strand
CATCCGCTGACAAGTCAACTCCCAAATATCTGAAAACATTCACTTCTTCCATACTCCCTCTCTCCAATGTGATATCCAATTTTTCTTTATCTAAATCGTTTGATACCCTCATCACCTTATTCTTATCTATATTCACTTCGTGTGCACTGATAAGTACTAAGCAAATGCCCAAATATATTTTGTCATCCAACTCATTTAATCACATTGTTGGAACGAATTACATTAAAACACATTATAATACAGTAAAATTCCGGTTTTCGTCTGGTCCAAATATCGTACAATTCAGATTTTGACCAGTTTTTATGGCAATTTTTTACTCCAGGTTTCGTACGACTCGGAAATTGTCCGTATCAGATGCGTTTGCCCGCCCGGGACGCTGCTGTACCTGCATCTGTCAATTGTCAAGTGAACAATACTCCGCATGTTCATCCATTGTTTTTGGTCCTTGTTTATTGAGTGCGACTGCGAAATAAGCCACCATGGGGCCAAAGAAATTTCAGAGTGCCAGCCTTTTGGCAATGAAGGTGAGAAGCACGATAGAATTGAAGAAAGAGCTTGTATCAAAATACGAAAGTGGCGTGTGTGTGGCCGAGCTCGCCAGGATGTATGGGAAGTCCAAATCAACAATCAGTTCCATCCTGGCGAAGAAAGTAAAAATCAAGGAAGCTGTTGTTGCGAAAGGGGAAAATATGCTAACAAAACAGAGATCACAAACAATCAAAGATGTGGAGAAGCTGTTGTAGGTGTGGATCAACGAAAAACAGTTAGTGGGAGATAGTGTTGTGGAGAGGATAATTTGCGAAAAAGCAAGGCTGTTGCATGCCGATCTCGTAAAGAAAATGCCTGGAACGTGTGCTGCTGTTAGTGAATTTAAGGCCAGCAAAGGCTGGTTCAATAGATTCAAGAAGCGAAGTGGCATACACAGTGTGGTAAAGCATGGCGAGGTTGCACGTTCAGACAAATGTGTGGCCGAAAAATTTGTTGATGAATTAAAGGAGTACATAGAAGGTGAAGGATTCCTCCCAAACAAGTGTTCAGTTGTGATGAAACAGGCCTTTTTGGAAGAAAATGCCAAAGAGCACCTACATCATGCAGGGGTGCAGTGACTCTCAAGCTGGTCCTAGTGCCAGTAAAAGACAAAGAAGGGAAGTAACCCCAGATAGGGCTTTGATACCTGAAGTCCTTATGGAGGGGGATTCCCCTTCCAAACAATAACCTCTCCTCTCTCTCTTCCCTCCTCGCCTTCTTCCATACGCCAGCAAGTCTTCAATAAAGTTATGTAATAGTGATTTAACTGTTCATTTATCCATTAAAATTAGTCATTTATATTTATTTCTCATTGTTTTCTGAATGCAAAATTATAGTTATTCTCTATAAAATTTATTTTTTGTTAATATTTTTGGGTGTCTGGAATGGATTAATTGGATTTACATTATTTCTTATGAGAAATATTACTTCGGTTTTCATCCATTTCGGATTTTGACTGACCTTCTGGAACGGATTAAGGACGAAAACTGGAAAGCCACTGTATCTTGATGAATACAATATCGCATAGTAGGGTATTTTTTTAACACGCTTTAACCATACTATGCAAGATATTGCTGTATACAAAGCATCTAAAGTTACCCATGATTGGAGCCATGCGGTTGTGCTGCCAGATCCTGTAGTAAGGCTACTGCCACATGCTGATCAGTGTGCACGGTGATTTGAGAAGCATGGTGGAAAAGCTGTAGTAGAAACTCTGGCTGGTTGGCATGACGACGCATCAAGGCTTCTGCTTCCCTTAACACTTCCAGGGTCATGGCACTAGTTCCATCACTGAGGAAGGGATCAAACCTTAAATTGTAGACATCTTTAATTACGTAAAAAAAAAAAAAAATGTGCAGATAAGATAAAATAGGTGCAAAGTCAAAAAATGTTTCTCAGAGCTACAAAGTAAGAGTTATGAAATATAGCAAAAAACACTGAAATGGATGACAAGAGGAGAGATGATGACCAAATGTAAGGTCATGAAAGAATACAGTACAACAGATATTGATATGGAGAACAAGACGTACAATGGAAAACTGAGAAAAAATAAGTGGTGCCAAATACAGTGGACCCCCGCTATTCGAACAGCTCGGCAGTCGAACAAATTGTCATTAGTACAAAAAATTTGATATCGTCATGCGAACAAATTATCGCGAGTCGAACGAATACGTTCGTGACCTGTCAGCCCAGGCGCTTGGGTGCCTCACAGCGCAGGCGTGGAGAGCCAGTCCCGCGTTGTTTACACTCGAGAGAACAATACCCTGCACGCTTCCCCAGACATTTCACACTTAATTATAATTTTTTGGAGTTTGTTCATTAAATGCGACTGTGAAATAAGCTACCATGGGTCCCAAGAAAGTTCCTAGTGGTACCCCTGGGCTGATAAAAGTGAGAAACACCGTAGAAATGAAGAAGGAAATAACACAAAAATACGAGAGTGGTGTGCGATTGTGTGATCTTGCCAGGATATATGGCAAAAACAGGTCAACTATTGCTTCTATCCTGCTTAAGAAGGAAGAAATTAAGCAAGCTGATGTTACAAAAGGTGTTACTGTGCGAGCCAAAAACAGACCACAAATAATCGAAGAGATTGAGAAGTTGTTGCTGGTGTGGATCAAGGATAAAGAGTTAGCGGGTGATAGTGTGTCTGAGTCAATTATTTGTGAAAAGGCAAGGAACTTGCATGCCGATCTTTTAAAGAAAATGCCTGCAACCAGTGCTGATTGTAATGGTAGTGAATTTAAAGCCAGCAAAGGCTGGTTTGAGAGATTTAAAATCGTAGTAGCATACATAATGTGGTAAGGCATGGTGAGGCTGCCAGTTCAGACAAACATGCAGCTGAAAAATTAATAAATGAGTTTCAGGACTACATAAAGACTGAAAATTGAAACCTGAACAAGTGTTCAATTGTGACGAAACAGGCCTGTTTTGGAAGAAAATGCCCAACAGGACCTACATTACTCAGGAAGAAAAGGCACTGCCAGGACACAAGCCTATGAAAGACAGGCTAACTCTCATGATGTGTAGTAATGCTAGTGGGGATTTTAAATTAAAGCCTTTACTAGTGTATCACTCAGAAAATCCCAGAGTGTTCAAGAGACACAATGTCGTCAAAAGTAGATTGTGTGTCTTGTGGAGAGCTAGTCAGAATGCATGGGTCACAAAGCACCTTTTCAGTGACTGGATCCATGAAGTGTTTGGCCCCAGTGTGAGAAAATACCTACAGGAAAAGGGTTTGGACAAAAAGTGCCTCCTGTTGCTGGACAATGCTCCTTCACATCCTCAAAACATGGAAGACCTACTGTGTGAAGACTTCAAATTTATAAAACTGAAGTTCTTGCCTCCTAACACCACTCCTCTCCTCCAGCCCATGGACCAGCAGGTCATCTGTAACTTCAAAAACTCTACACAAAAGCAGTGTTTGAAAAGTGCTTTGAAATGACCTCGGACAGTGAATTGACCCTTAGAGAGTTCTGGAAGAATCATTTCAATATCTACAGCTGCATAGGCCTTATAGGCAAGGATTGGGAGGGAGTGACTTCAAGGACTTTGAACTCAGCTTGGAGACCATTGTGGCCAGGTTGTGTCCAACAGAGGGATTTTGAAGGGTTTGAGGCTGACCCTGACCCTGCCGACCCTGTGCCTGTTGTGGACTGTATTGTGGAATTGGGCAAGTCCATGGGGTTGGAGGTGAGTGGCGATGATGTGGAAGAGTTAGTGCAGGGCCACAGGGTAGAGCTAACAACTCAAGAGCTGCAAGAGCTGGAAATGGAAGAGCATCAGACCAGATTTGAGGCTATTGATTCACGGGAGAAGGAGGAGGAAGAGGGGCTGAAGAAGGTGCCTTCTTCAGAGATTAAGATGTGTACAATGTGGAATAGATTGCAAAGTTTTGTTGAAAAATACCACCCTGAACAAGCTCAAACAACCCATAACAGCAGCATGTTCAGTGACCAAACAATGTCCTTCTTCAGGAACATGTTGAAAAGGTGCCAGAAACAGAGGACTGTGGACAGTTATTTTGTTAAAGTGTCCAGTGACTCCCAAGCTGGTCCTAGTGGGATTAAAAGACAAAGAAAAGAAGTAACCCCAGATAGGGCTTTGGTATCTGAAGTCCTTCTGGAAGGGGATTCCCCTTCCAAACACTAACCCCTCCCTCCCTCACTCCTCCTCCCTCTCTTCCATATGCCATCAACAATCTTCAATAATGGTAAGTAAAAAGACTTGCATTTATTTACTAATACTTTTAGTAGTACAGCACTGTAATATTTAATGTTTTTGTCTATGTAGAAGCTTAATTTTATTAAAATATATTATTTTTTATATATTTTTGGATTTCTGGAACGGATTAATTGTATTTCCATTATTTCTTATGGGAAAAATTAAATCGCCTTTCGAACATTTCACGTTAAGAACAAGCTCCTGGAACGGATTAAATTTGAATGGCGAGGGTCCACTGTAGATGCAATTAAGTTGTTCTTCACAAATAGTGGTAGAATGCTAGAATGGGATCTGAGAGAAGATATAAGTACAGTGGACCCCCGAGTTTCGGTCACCTCGGAAATCGAACAATTATGCAAGTTTAATTTTGTAAGTGCTTTTGTATGTGTATTTTTGGGTGTCTGAAAGGACTAATCTAATTTACATTTTTCCTTAACCCTTTCGGAGTCGGTGCCGTACTAGTACGTTTTACGAGCAGGGGTTGGTGCCGTACTAGTACGCGTAAATTCTAGCGGCTTCAAATTAAGCGGGAAATAGCTGTTAGGCCTAGGGATGAGAGAATGGGTCTGCGTGGTCTGTGAGCAGTAGGAAAAAAATCGGGCACCCAGTGGTGCATTGTGGGAACACCATTTCAGTACACCTTGTCCACCATGCCTCGCAGCAAGAAACATCTTACTCCTCGGCGAATTGGGACACTTTTATTCCCCAGTGACAGTTCTAACAGTGATGGGGGTGTCAGTGAAGGTGACTTTCAAGGTTTTGAGGTGGTTGTGACCGAAACTACAGTGGTACCTCGAGTTACGATGGTCCCCAAAATCGCCCTTTTATGTAAGTTTATTTTTTTAAATGCTTTTGTAGGTATATTTTTGGGGGTGTAAAAGGACTAGTCTATTTTACATTATTCCTTATGGGGATAAATTCGTTTGGTAATGGCACTTGAACAGCATTCTCGAACGAAAAAATATCGTAACTCGAGGTACCACTGTAGTGACCATAATACCGGTATAAGTGAGGAAAACCCAGACGACCCACAGCTGTCCACCTCTGGTGCTGTGGCGTCTTTTTCACGTCCAGTTGTACTAGAACGAAGGCGGAAACTCCTATTTACTCATATCCCGGACTCAGAAGTGAGCAATGGTGATGATAGTGATAGTGAATATGAACTCCAAGCTCTTGAAATAGTTCCAGTAGCGAGTGAGGGAATATTCACCAGTGAAGAGTCAGTATATACGACGATATATGCGCTCTGGTAGTGTGCCATATGCTCTTCCAAGGGTTAGGAGTACATCTCGGAGTACATCCCGTGGGCGTACAACAGGAAGTGATAGTGAAAATGAAGATGATAGTGTTGCAATTGGGATGAGAAATGTGCATGCAACTGGTAGTGGTGGTGCCAGACGCGAGGCACCAGCAGTGGACCATGCTGGCACCGACGCCGCTGAGTCAGCTCAGCTACAACAAAGAGCAACCCTCACCCACCCACCAACCCCACAACCACAACCTCCACTTCCACAACCCTCACAACCACCTGTAAATATCCAGTACCCAACAGCAGACCGCACCTGGGATTAGCAGGAAGCTGCGAATTTTATTCTCAATCCCCATCAGTTTGATGAAAGTCACAGTGGAATATGCCCATCTTGTCCACTTGGGAACAATGCCACTGAACTGGAATGTTTCGAGTTATTCTTTGACGAACCCCTGATGGACATTATTATCAGGGAAAGTAACAGATACTTCGATTACACAGTGGTAAACACGATTCTTTCTCCAAAATCACATCTACACCAGTGGAAGGAGACAACTGTGGCAGAGATGTATCTTTTCTTTGCCACAATAATGCTTATGCCACATGTGTATAAGCACCGTGTCAAATCATACTGGTTGACAGACTGCCTGATTGCAATACCAGCTTTCAGTGATATTATACCAGTGAATCGATTTGTGCTACTGTTACGCATGTTACATTTTTCGGACAAAACCAGGCCTGACAGAACCGACAGGTTATATAAGATTAGGAATGTGTTTCTGTATCTGAAAGAAAAATTCAATATGTATTTTTATCCCTTCAGGAAGCTTGTTATTGATGAATCTTTTATTCTGTTCAAAGGTAGACTGTCATTCAAGCAGTATATACCAAGCAAAAGGAAACGCTTTGGTATAAAGTTGTTTGTGCTTTGTGATTGCTACAGTGGTCTTGTATTGGATATTATTGTGTACACTGGAAGTAATACATTGAAAGATACCAGGAAGTTACTGGGTATCTCTGGTGATGTGGTTAGAACAATGATGGAACCATATCTTGGCAAGGGGCATATATTATATACTGATAACTGGTACACAAGCCCCACCACCCTCAGTGATTTTGCGAGTGAACATGACAGATTGTGCGGAACAGTTCGTGCAAATCTTAAGCATATGCCTAGGTTCAATGCAGGTACTCATAGAGGTGAGGTGCAGGCGTTTGCTGCCAATGATATGACATTTCGGTGGAATGACAAACGAGATGTCACACTGTTGTCATCAGTTCACCCTAATGAAATGGCAGACAGTGGCAGGGTGAATAGAGAGCCGATGAACCCATTCTAAAACCTGCAGCTGTGATGGACTACACCCTCAATATGCATTCAGTGGACAAATGTGACATGCAGATTGGGTTTCTGATTGTGTTAGAAAGAGTTATAAGTGGTACATAAAACTCTTTTTTACATTCTGGACATTTCCATGCTCAATGCTTATAATGTTTATAAGTTGAAGACCACAAACAAACCACCATATGGCGAATTTTGTTTTTCTGTCATCAGGCAAATAATCACCAAGTACCAAGGAACACCACCTGCAATAGAAAGCCGCCCCGAAATTACCAACAACTAGCCTCTCATCTGAGGCATAGTGAACACTTCCTAATGAAACTGCCTGCTACTGCTTGCAAGAAAAGGTTCAGAAGAGGTGTTATGTCTGTGCACATACAAAAAGACGCCCACAGCAACGCAAGACACTTTTGTTATATGTGTGAAGAATGTGAAACACCACTGTGCATGTCACCATGTTTCAAAGACTTCCACAGGCTGCAGAACTTCTAGGAACATGTGCAGTTACTCTATATGTGTATATATATGATTGAACAATAGTTATAAACATTATTTTACATTGTACATTTTTGTAAATATGTTTTGTAAACAAAATAGTGGTAACAAACTTTATGCCATTATTGTGTAAGAATTAGTGAGTGAATATTTGAAAAACAGCACTTATATTGGTCTCACAGGCCATAAAAGTTATTTAAAAAAAAAAATTAAAACGATAAGAAAACACCTCAAAAAAACTAAATAACAGTTTCCGACCACCGAGGCAGTCAGCGATGTTGCCATGGCCCGGTTCAGTTTCTGTCAACTTGAAGCCTCCATATCTCCGTAAGTATTGATTGAAAAAATTTTTTTTTTAGCCATTTAGATTTAAAAAAAACTATCATTTCATAAGATAAAATAATTTTTTTCCCCGAATTTTTTTCGACCCTTGGAACGGGTTTTCCCGAGAAGGCCTGTCGCCCCCAAAGGGTTAAAGGGAACAAATTCGTTCGGTAATGGCACTTGAACAGCCTTCTGGAATGAATTATGACCAAACTCGGGAGTCCACTGTACTATAAAATAAAACTAAAAGGTATGTTCCTGTAAATACAAGTAGTCACCCGAAAGTAATCATACACAAACTTACAAAGACACGTATATGAAACTCAAATAAATGTTTAATTCTTAGTTATGCGGTTAATACAGTGGTACCTCGACTGATGGTCCCCAAACTCACCCTTTTATGTATTTTATTTTTAAACGCTTTTGTAAGTGTAATTTTGGGGATCTAAAAGGACTAGTCTATTTTATATCATTCCTTAAGGGATAAATTCGTTTGGTAATGGCATTTGAACAGTATTCTGGAATGAAAAATATCGTAAGTCGAGGTACCACTGTACTTGCATTACACAAATGTGTGCAGATGCATACCTGTCAGTACTATTTCCACGTGAAAAGTTGTAATTGACAGAGCTACGGTCTCTGGAATTTCCTGTCGAACTTACACTTGGGGAATATTTGTACCTGGTACATTGGATCCTGAGCCTGGCACCCACCACCCGCCTAAAAAAAAAGACATCTTATAAATTTTAACCAATAATTTTTTTATCTTATAATTCCTTGTACTTTTCTCCTTTTACATTCATTTATTGAAAAAAAGCATTAACCACTCCAAAACTATACCCTCAACTGCTTTTAACTTTCTGTCTTAATCCCATCAATCTCAGCAGCTTCACCTACTTTCATTTTACCCACAGCCTCACGCACCTTCCCCACCCCCACATCTGGCTATTCCTCACTCCTAAAAGATGTTTATACCTCCTTGGCCAATGCAGAAACCACAGCTTCCTTTTCAACAACATTTAACAGTTCCTCAAAATGTTCTTTCCATCTTCCCAATATCCACATCATTTATTTTCAAGCGCCAGCCATCTCCCTGGGGCACCATGACATTATTTATATCCCTTTATTTATTCCTGGCTCAGTGTACCCTATGGGTTTAGTGTTCCCCCTAAATATAATAATACTGTACATTAGTGGAATAAATATACAAATGGAAAGGGTTGGATCTGAGAATAACCTGTCTAGCATGGGACAGCAGGCTTTCAGCTGAACTCACAGGACATAAAAACACTGCAAGTACAGTGGTACCTCGAGTTCGATGGTCCCCCAAAAACGCCCTTTTATGTAAGTTTATTTTTTTTAAAAGCTTTTGTAAGTATATTTTTGGGGGTGTAAAAAGGGCTAGTCTATTTTATTATTCCTTATGGGGATAAATTCGTTTTTGGGAATGGCACTTGAACAGCATTCTGCGAAAAATATCGTAACTCGAGGTCCACTGTACTAACTACTAATGCAGAAAAAACAGTTTACTTCCATCTGTGAAGCCTGAAAATATAATCCCCTCTCAGTCTTAACCCTTAAACTGTCCACACGTAGATATCGTTCACGTGTGTACTGCTCGAACGTAGATCTACATTTTATTTTTCATTCCTTCAAATTTAGTGCAATAGGCCTGAGTCGCCTAGACATGAGAGAATGGGTCTGCGCCCTCAGTGTGCGCAGTATTAAAAAATCTGGGACCACTTAGTACCTTGTGGGAGCACCAGTTCAATTAGTGCCAGCTAGGGGCAAATAGTGTGGCAAACACCAGGAATTCAATGATGTCATGTCGCATTAACACTCCCTTATAAAGGAAAGTAAAAATAGGTTAGATAAATCATGGTGGCTGTGGGTGAGTGTGAGTTAGACCTGACTGCTGTGCTACTAGGTCTGATGCATGCTTCTTCCATCAGAGGATGTGACCTGACTAGGTGGGTCATTGGTCTAAGCTGGGGGTGACATGGACCTGCCTTGCATGGGCTAGTAGGCCTGCTGCAGTGTTCCTTCTTTCTTATGTTCTTATGTATTGGCAGGCTGGCTGGCTTTGGCTGTCTTTGCTGTCTCTCTATCTGTCTATAACTCTATCTGTCCCCTATCTTTGTCTGTCTATATCTTTGTCTGTCTATATCTTTGTCTGTTTTTTTTTTTTCTTTTTGTCTGTCTATATCTTTGTCTGTCTATATCTTTGTCTGTCTTTTATCTATCTATCTATCATCTTTTGTCCTATATCTCTCTCTCACATGTACAAATAAGTACAGTTATTATCATAGTGTAAATTCCTAGGATAACCCAAAAAAATTTCCGGCAAAAATACTATACAATGCTTTGATATAAGACTAAATAAGCATGACTGGCAATTGATCTCACTTCTGCATGTGTATAAACCGTTTGGGAGAGCCACACTCTGAGACTACAGACGGAAAAAAAAAAAAAAACACACACACACACACACACACAACAAAAACACAGAAAGACAGATAAACGGTTAGCAGACTAAACAGAGCTAGACAAACAGACAGATACAGACAGACATATAGATAGACAGAGACAGACAGACAGACAGATAGACATTGAAAAGGAGGGGGTTTCCCCCCCCCACTGCTGACATTTATCAAATGTCACTGGGCTGTCAAGAGTTATCTGACACTTGTCAACACACCATTCTTCAAGAAGTTTCTATACTCTAGGCACACAGGCAGACAGGACAGATAAGCAGAGCTAGACAGACGAGTCAGATAGACAGATACAGACAGATAGACAGAAGCAGACAACCAGACAGACAGACAGACAGATAGATGACGATAGACAGGCAGATAACAGACAGACAGACAGATAATGATAGATAGACAGACAGAAAAGATAAGGAAAAGCAAGGGTTCCCTGCCCCATTCATTCATCAATGTCCCGCCTTATCAGTAGTTATCTGAATTTTATAACACCATTCTTCAAGAAGCTTCATATATCTCCCGGATGTCTAAAAATTGTTGGGACCTATAAATACATGTATATATTTATAGACAAAATAAATAAAGGCAGGTGAAAATGTTCACCTTTGGTGTGTGTGAATATTTGATACTATTTCAGTACATAATATTATTTAGAACAAAAATTGGCTATGAAATCACAAGAACTATTGTAAATTTAATTTTCAGAACATAAAAAAAAATAAATTAAAATAAAAACGATGTTGCCGTCAGGTGGCATCCCCCACCAACTTGG
>WNWK01019929.1:0-25807 GCA_009830355.1 Cherax destructor | reverse complement strand
TCTTAAGCTGCCAGGACAGAAAAATGTAAACCCAGACAGACAAAACACACCAGCTGACCCCTTGGGCTGGGCTTTTTGTACTTCTTCCTTTTTCCTCTTCCAAGTGCTGCTCCCGGTATTTGAGGATCCCATTTTTACAAGATATAACTATCTTGTATTTAAAATTTAAAACCAACACAAAAAGAAAAAATAATAGGAAAATTGAAAAGTACACGGCCCAAAGGGATCAGCTGGGTTTGGGTGTTTACATTCTGTCTCTCTGGGGGAAACAATTAAAAATGATTAAACTCAGTGAACAAGGTATTTGATGGTGATAATAATAATAAAAAAATAATAAAGATGGGGGTTTATTTCTTGTAATAACAATCGCTCTGGAGTGTTTTAAATGTCGCTTGAAAACCTATACAAATGCTGTACTTCTATCTTGTACTATGGGGTACACAAATCAAGTTCAAATTTGTACAACTTTTAAAATCTTGGAGATTTTAAAAAGCTAGTTACTGGTGGCTGAAAAAGGAGATTGAGATGGTAAAGTTTTTTCATACAGCAAAAATTTTTTTTTTTCTGTTGGAGAGCCCCGCAAACTCCGGTTTTGGTGGCAAATCGTCTTAAGTGAGGGGGGGATGTCTGTAATCATTATAAACTAACTCAATAGTAAAATTTTCTCTTTAGACTTATCAAAGCAATGTGCATTACCAAATTTGGAATTTTTAAATTTTTCTTGTACCCCTGTAACTTATCTAATGACCATATGAACTATTTTTTTCCTTTTTAAATTTTTAAGTTAATTCTTAAGTTTCCCCCAAAATGCTCTGCATCTAAGGGGTTTTTTGGCATGTACACCCAATTTCAGGGGCCCCCGCTATTAAACGGCTCCCCAAACCCAACAAATCGTCATTAGTAAAAGAAAATCGGAAATCTCTTGCGAATTATATGGAGTCAAAGGAATGCGTTCGTGACCTGTCGAGGCGTTTGGGGGCCTCACCGCAGGCGGGGAAACCAGTCCCGCGTTGTTTACCTCGAGAGAACAATACCCTGCACGCTTCCCCAGACATTTCACACTTAATTATAATTTTTGGAGTTTGTTCATTAAATGCGACTGTGAAATAAGCTACCATGGGTCCCAAGAAAGTTCCTAGTGGTACCCCTGGGCTGATAAAAGTGAGAAACACCGTAGAAATGAAGAAGGAAATAACACAAAAATACGAGAGTGGTGTGCGATTGTGTGATCTTGCCAGGATATATGGCAAAAACAGGTCAACTATTGCTTCTATCCTGCTTAAGAAGGAAGAAATTAAGCAAGCTGATGTTACAAAAGGTGTTACTGTGCGAGCCAAAAACAGACCACAAATAATCGAAGAGATTGAGAAGTTGTTGCTGGTGTGGATCAAGGATAAAGAGTTAGCGGGTGATAGTGTGTCTGAGTCAATTATTTGTGAAAAGGCAAGGAACTTGCATGCCGATCTTTAAAGAAAATGCCTGCAACCAGTGCTGATTGTAATGGTAGTGAATTTAAAGCCAGCAAAGGCTGGTTTGAGAGATTTAAAAATCGTAGTAGCATACATAATGTGGTAAGGCATGGTGAGGCTGCCAGTTCAGACAAACATGCAGCTGAAAAATTAATAAATGAGTTTCAGGACTACATAAAGACTGAAAAATTGAAACCTGAACAAGTGTTCAATTGTGACGAAACAGGCCTGTTTTGGAAGAAAATGCCCAACAGGACCTACATTACTCAGGAAGAAAAGGCACTGCCAGGACACAAGCCTATGAAAGACAGGCTAACTCTCATGATGTGTAGTAATGCTAGTGGGGATTTTAAATTAAAGCCTTTACTAGTGTATCACTCAGAAAATCCCAGAGTGTTCAAGAGACACAATGTCGTCAAAAGTAGATTGTGTGTCTTGTGGAGAGCTAGTCAGAATGCATGGGTCACAAAGCACCTTTTCAGTGACTGGATCCATGAAGTGTTTGGCCCCAGTGTGAGAAAATACCTACAGGAAAAGGGTTTGGACAAAAGTGCCTCCTGTTGCTGGACAATGCTCCTTCACATCCTCAAAACATGGAAGACCTACTGTGTGAAGACTTCAAATTTATAAAACTGAAGTTCTTGCCTCCTAACACCACTCCTCTCCTCCAGCCCATGGACCAGCAGGTCATCTGTAACTTCAAAAAACTCTACACAAAAGCAGTGTTTGAAAAGTGCTTTGAAATGACCTCGGACAGTGAATTGACCCTTAGAGAGTTCTGGAAGAATCATTTCAATATCTACAGCTGCATAGGCCTTATAGGCAAGGATTGGGAGGGAGTGACTTCAAGGACTTTGAACTCAGCTTGGAGACCATTGTGGCCAGGTTGTGTCCAACAGAGGGATTTTGAAGGGTTTGAGGCTGACCCTGACCCTGCCGACCCTGTGCCTGTTGTGGACTGTATTGTGGAATTGGGCAAGTCCATGGGGTTGGAGGTGAGTGGCGATGATGTGGAAGAGTTAGTGCAGGGCCACAGGGTAGAGCTAACAACTCAAGAGCTGCAAGAGCTGGAAATGGAAGAGCATCAGACCAGATTTGAGGCTATTGATTCACGGGAGAAGGAGGAGGAAGAGGGGCTGAAGAAGGTGCCTTCTTCAGAGATTAAGATGTGTACAATGTGGAATAGATTGCAAAGTTTTGTTGAAAAATACCACCCTGAACAAGCTCAAACAACCCATAACAGCAGCATGTTCAGTGACCAAACAATGTCCTTCTTCAGGAACATGTTGAAAAGGTGCCAGAAACAGAGGACTGTGGACAGTTATTTTGTTAAAGTGTCCAGTGACTCCCAAGCTGGTCCTAGTGGGATTAAAAGACAAAGAAAAGAAGTAACCCCAGATAGGGCTTTGGTATCTGAAGTCCTTCTGGAAGGGGATTCCCCTTCCAAACACTAACCCCTCCCTCCCTCACTCCTCCTCCCTCTCTTCCATATGCCATCAACAATCTTCAATAATGGTAAGTAAAAAGACTTGCATTTATTTACTAATACTTTTAGTAGTACAGCACTGTAATATTTAATGTTTTTGTCTATGTAGAAGCTTAATTTTATTAAAATATATTATTTTTATATATTTTTGGATTTCTGGAACGGATTAATTGTATTTCCATTATTTCTTATGGGAAAAATTAAATCGCCTTTCGAACATTTCACGTTAAGAACAAGCTCCTGGAACGGATTAAATTTGAATGGCAGGGTCCACTGTAGATGCAATTAAGTTGTTCTTCACAAATAGTGGTAGAATGCTAGAATGGGATCTGAGAGAAGATATAAGTACAGTGGACCCCCGAGTTTCGGTCACCTCGGAAATCGAACAATTATGCAAGTTTAATATTGTAAGTGCTTTTGTATGTGTATTTTTGGGTGTCTGAAAGGACTAATCTAATTTACATTTTCCTTTCGGAGTCGGTGCCGTACTAGTACGTTTACGAGCAGGGGTTGGTGCCGTACTAGTACGCGTAAATTCTAGCGGCTTCAAATTAAGCGGAAATAGCTGTTAGGCCTAGGGATGAGAGAATGGGTCTGCGTGGTCTGTGAGCAGTAGGAAAAAAATCGGGCACCCAGTGGTGCATTGTGGGAACACCATTTCAGTACACCTTGTCCACCATGCCTCGCAGCAAGAAACATCTTACTCCTCGGCGAATTGGGACACTTTTATTCCCCAGTGACAGTTCTAACAGTGATGGGGGTGTCAGTGAAGGTGACTTTCAAGGTTTTGAGGTGGTTGTGACCGAAACTACAGTGGTACCTCGAGTTACGATGGTCCCCAAAATCGCCCTTTTATGTAAGTTTATTTTTTTAAATGCTTTTGTAGGTATATTTTTGGGGGTGTAAAAGGACTAGTCTATTTTACATTATTCCTTATGGGGATAAATTCGTTTGGTAATGGCACTTGAACAGCATTCTCGAACGAAAAAATATCGTAACTCGAGGTACCACTGTAGTGACCATAATACCGGTATAAGTGAGGAAAACCCAGACGACCCACAGCTGTCCACCTCTGGTGCTGTGGCGTCTTTTCACGTCCAGTTGTACTAGAACGAAGGCGGAAACTCCTATTTACTCATATCCCGGACTCAGAAGTGAGCAATGGTGATGATAGTGATAGTGAATATGAACTCCAAGCTCTTCGAAATAGTTCCAGTAGCGAGAGTGAAGGGGAATATTCACCAGTGAAGAGTCAGTATATACGACGATATATGCGCTCTGGTAGTGTGCCATATGCTCTTCCAAGGGTTAGGAGTACATCTCGGAGTACATCCCGTGGGCGTACAACAGGAAGTGATAGTGAAAATGAAGATGATAGTGTTGCAATTGGGATGAGAAATGTGCATGCAACTGGTAGTGGTGGTGCCAGACGCGAGGCACCAGCAGTGGACCATGCTGGCACCGACGCCGCTGAGTCAGCTCAGCTACAACAAAGGCAACCCTCACCCACCCACCAACCCCCACAACCACAACCTCCACTTCCACAACCCTCACAACCACCTGTAAATATCCAGTACCCAACAGCAGACCGCACCTGGGATTAGCAGGAAGCTGCGAATTTTATTCTCAATCCCCATCAGTTTGATGAAAGTCACAGTGGAATATGCCCATCTTGTCCACTTGGGAACAATGCCACTGAACTGGAATGTTTCGAGTTATTCTTTGACGAACCCCTGATGGACATTATTATCAGGGAAAGCAACAGATACTTCGATTACACAGTGGTAAACACGATTCTTTCTCCAAAATCACATCTACACCAGTGGAAGGAGACAACTGTGGCAGAGATGTATCTTTTCTTTGCCACAATAATGCTTATGCCACATGTGTATAAGCACCGTGTCAAATCATACTGGTTGACAGACTGCCTGATTGCAATACCAGCTTTCAGTGATATTATACCAGTGAATCGATTTGTGCTACTGTTACGCATGTTACATTTTTCGGACAAAACCAGGCCTGACAGAACCGACAGGTTATATAAGATTAGGAATGTGTTTCTGTATCTGAAAGAAAAATTCAATATGTATTTTTATCCCTTCAGGAAGCTTGTTATTGATGAATCTTTTATTCTGTTCAAAGGTAGACTGTCATTCAAGCAGTATATACCAAGCAAAAGGAAACGCTTTGGTATAAAGTTGTTTGTGCTTTGTGATTGCTACAGTGGTCTTGTATTGGATATTATTGTGTACACTGGAAGTAATACATTGAAAGATACCAGGAAGTTACTGGGTATCTCTGGTGATGTGGTTAGAACAATGATGGAACCATATCTTGGCAAGGGGCATATATTATATACTGATAACTGGTACACAAGCCCCACCACCCTCAGTGATTTTTTGCGAGTGAACATGACAGATGTGTGCGGAACAGTTCGTGCAAATCTTAAGCATATGCCTAGGTTCAATGCAGGTACTCATAGAGGTGAGGTGCAGGCGTTTGCTGCCAATGATATGACATTTCGGTGGAATGACAAACGAGATGTCACACTGTTGTCATCAGTTCACCCTAATGAAATGGCAGACAGTGGCAGGGTGAATAGAGAGACCGATGAACCCATTCTAAAACCTGCAGCTGTGATGGACTACACCCTCAATATGCATTCAGTGGACAAATGTGACATGCAGATTGGGTTTCTGATTGTGTTAGAAAGAGTTATAAGTGGTACATAAAACTCTTTTTTTACATTCTGGACATTTCCATGCTCAATGCTTATAATGTTTATAAGTTGAAGACCACAAACAAACCACCATATGGCGAATTTTGTTTTTCTGTCATCAGGCAAATAATCACCAAGTACCAAGGAACACCACCTGCAATAGAAAACCGCCCACGAAATTACCAACAACTAGCCTCTCATCTGAGGCATAGTGAACACTTCCTAATGAAACTGCCTGCTACTGCTTGCAAGAAAAAGGTTCAGAAGAGGTGTTATGTCTGTGCACATACAAAAAGACGCCCACAGCAACGCAAAGACACTCGTTATATGTGTGAAGAATGTGAAACACCACTGTGCATGTCACCATGTTTCAAAGACTTCCACAGGCTGCAGAACTTCTAGGAACATGTGCAGTTACTCTATATGTGTATATATATGATTGAACAATAGTTATAAACATTATTTTACATTGTACATTGTTGTAAATATGTTTTGTAAACAAAATAGTGGTAACAAACTTTATGCCATTATTGTGTAAGAATTAGTGAGTGAATATTTGAAAAACAGCACTTATATTGGTCTCACAGGCCATAAAAGTTATTTGAAAAAAAAAAATTAAAAACGATAAGAAAACACCTCAAAAAAACTAAATAACAGTTTACCGACCGACCGGCAGTCAGCGATGTTGCCATAAGCGGTTCAGTTTCTGTCAACTTGAAGCCTCCATATCTCCGTAAGTATTGATTGCAAAATTTTTTTGTTTAGCCATTTAGATTTAGAAAAAAAACTATCATTTCATAAGATAAAATAATTTTTTTTTCCCCCGAATATTTTTCGACCCTTGGAACAGGTTTCCGAGAAGGCCTGTCGACCCCCAAAGGGTTAAAGGGAACAAATTCGTTCGGTAATGGCACTTGAACAGCCTTCTGGAATGAATTATGACCGAAACTCGGGAGTCCACTGTACTATAACCAATAAAACTAAAAGGTATGTTCCTGTAAATACAAGTAGTCATCACAAAGAAAGTAATCATACACAAACTTACAAGAGACACGTATATGAAACTCAAATAAATGTTTAATTCTTAGTTATGCGGTTAATACAGTGGTACCTCGACTTACGATGGTCCCCAAACTCACCCTTTTATGTAAGTTGATTTTTTTAAACGCTTTTGTAAGTGTAATTTTGGGGATCTAAAAGGACTAGTCTATTTTATATCATTCCTTAAGGGGATAAATTCGTTTGGTAATGGCACTTGAACAGTATTCTGGAATGAAAAAATATCGTAAGTCGAGGTACCACTGTACTTGCATTACACAAATGTGTGCAGATGCATACCTGTCAGTACTATTTCCACGTGTAAAGTTGTAATTGACAGAGCTACGGTCTCTGGAATTTCCTGTCGAACTTACACCTTGGGGAATATTTGTACCTGGTACATTGGATCCTGAGCCTGGCATCCACCACCCGCCTGAAAAAAAGACATCTTATAAATTTTAACCAATAATTTTTTTATCTTATAATTCCTTGTACTTTTCTCCTCTTACATTCATTTATTGAATAAAAGCATTAACCACTCCAAAACTATATCCTCAACTGCTTTTAACATTTCTGTCTTAATCCCATCAATCTCAGCAGCTTCACCTACTTTCATTTTACCCACAGCCTCACGCACCTTCCCCACACTCACATCTGGCTATTCCTCACTCCTAAAAGATGTTATACCTCCTTGGCCAATGCAAGAAACCACAGCTTCCTTCTTCAACAACATTTAACAGTTCCTCAAAATGTTCTTTCCATCTTCCCAATATCCACATCATTTATTTTTTCAACGCGCCAGCCATCTCCCACTGAGGCACCGTGACATTATTTATATCCCTTTATTTATTCCTGGCTCAGTGTAACCCCTATGGGTTTAGTGTTCCCCCCTAAATATAATAATACTGTACATTAGTGGAATAAATATACAAATGGAAAGGGTTGGATCTGAGAATAACCTGTCTAGCATGGGACAGCAGGCTTTCAGCTGAACTCACAGGACATAAAAACACTGCAAGTACAGTGGTACCTCGAGTTACGATGGTCCCCAAAATCGCCCTTTTATGTAAGTTTATTTTTTTAAATGCTTTTGTAAGTATATTTTTGGGGGTGTAAAAGGACTAGTCTATTTTACATTATTCCTTATGGGGATAAATTCGTTTGGTAATGGCACTTGAACAGCATTCTCGAACGAAAAAATATCGTAACTCGAGGTACCACTGTACTAACTACTAATGCAGAAAAAACAGTTTACTTCCATCTGTGAAGCCTGAAAATATAATCCCCCTCTCAGTCTTAACCCTTAAACTGTCCACACGTAGATATACGTTCACGTGTGTACTGCTCCGAACGTAGATCTACATTTTATTTTTCATTCCTTCAAATTTAGTGCAATAGGCCTGAGTCGCCTAGACATGAGAGAATGGGTCTGCGCCCTCAGTGTGCGCAGTATTAAAAAAATCTGGGACCACTTAGTACCTTGTGGGAGCACCAGTTCAATTTAGTGCCAGCTAGAGCAAATAGTGTGGCAAACACCAGGAATTCAATGATGTCATGTCGCATTAACACTCCCCTTATAAGAGGAAAGTAAAAATAGGTTAGATAAATACATGAGTGGCTGTGGGTGAGTGTGAGTTAGACCTGACTAGCTTGTGCTACTAGGTCTGATGCTATGCTTCTTCCATCAGAGGATGTGACCTGACTAGGTGGGTCATTGGTCTAAGCTGGGGGGTGACATGGACCTGCCTTGCATGGGCTAGTAGGCCTGCTGCAGTGTTCCTTCTTTCTTATGTTCTTATGTATTCGGCAGGCTGGCTGGCTTTGGCTGTCTTTCGCTGTCTCTCTATCTGTCTATAACTCTATCTGTCTATATCTTTGTCTGTCTATATCTTTGTCTGTCTATATCTTTGTCTGTCTATATCTTTGTCTGTCTATATCTTTGTCTGTCTATATCTTTGTCTGTCTATATATCTATCTATCTATCTATCTATATGTCCTATATCTCTCTCTCTCACATGTACAAATAAGTACAGTTATTATACATAGTGTAAATTACCTAGGATAACCCAAAAATTCCAGGCAAAGTACTATACAATGCTTGTAGATATAAGACATATATAAGCATGACTGGCAAGTAATACGCATCGTCACTTCTGCATCGTGTATAATACCTGTTGGCTTATGAGCCACACTCTGAGACTAGCAGACGGAAAGACACACACACACACACACACACACACAAACACACAGAAAGACAGATAAGCAGAGTTAGACAGACATAAGCAGAGCTAGACAAACAGACAGATACAGACAGACATATAGATAGACAGAGACAGACAGACAGACAGATAGACATTGAAAAAGGGAGGGTTCCCTCCAGCACTGCTGACATTTATCAAATGTCACTGGGCTGTCAAGAGTTATCTGACACTTGTCAACACACCATTCTTCAAGAAGTTTCATATACTCTAGGCACACAGGCAGACAGAGACAGATAAGCAGAGCTAGACAGACAGAGTCAGATAGACAGATACAGACAGATAGACAGAAGCAGACAGACAGACAGACAGACAGACAGATAGATAGACAGATAGACAGGCAGATAGACAGACAGACAGACAGATAGATAGATAGATAGACAGACAGACAGATAGATAGAGTGAAAAAGCAAGGGTTCCCTGCACACATTCATTCATCAATGTCACTGCCTTATCAGTAGTTATCTGGCAATTGTTATAACACCATTCTTCAAGAAGCTTCATATATACTCCAGGATGTCTAAAATATTGTTGGGACCTATAAATACATCGTATATATTTATAGACAATAGTAAATGACCAAGGCAGGTGAAAATGTTCACCTGTTGGTGTGATTGTGAATATTTGAGTACTATTTCAGTACATAATATTAGTGTTAGAACAAAGATTGGCTATGAAATCACAAGAACTATTGTAAATTGTAATTATCAGAACATAAAAAATATATAAATTAAAATAAAAACTGATGTTGCCGTCAGGTGAGCATCCAGCACCAACTTGGCAGGCTTATATCTCGGCAAGTACTGACCCTAAATTTTTTTTTTTAGCCTACCCTGTTTATAAAAATGCACTCTTCATTTAAAAAAAAAAAATGATTTTTTTTTTTCAAAATATTCGGAGCAGTACGCAGGTGAACGTATATCTACGTGTGGACAGTTTAAGGGTTAAGGAAGGAGTTAATAAAAAATCTGATTATTTGAGATAAAGTATACCCCCTCATCTTATGGTTGGGTGAGACTCTCAGTTGGTAATACAGGTCAGCCATCACTAATCCGGCATCATTGGGACCTATAGTGTGCCAGATTAGTAAGTTTGCCGAATTACAGAGTGGTTAGGTTAGAATACACTTAATTAACCTATCACTAGAGACTCTTTCTCCTATATGTTCCTCATTTTCATCACTGCTTTCTCCTTCAATGGCTTGCTGCTGTGGATTTACAAGCATCTACACAATTTCTGAGTCAGTATAATGATGAAATTTGAGTCAGTATAATGATTTGAGTCAGAATAATGATGAAATTTGAAATTATGCTAGCCGAAATTAGTGCCGGATTACTGATGGAACCGGGTAACTAATTGCCGGATTAGTGATGGCCGACCTGTATTTGGTAGCTGATGTTGATCCCTATGCACATATACCATAGGTGAGGTATGGATAGATTAAAGAGTAGTACAAGGTGAGCAGGGAAGTTTGGAGAACATAATAGTGTATGGTCTGGTGGCTAGAGCTCTCGCTTCACACACGGAGGGCCTGGGTTCGATTCCCAGCGGGTGGAAATATTTTGACGTGTTTCCTTACACCTGTTCTCATGTTCACCTAGCAGCAAATAGGTACCTGGGTTGTTAGTCGACTGGTGTGGGTCGCATCCTGGGGGACAAGATTAAGGACCCCAATGGAAATAAGACAGACAGTCCTTGATGACGCACTGACTTTCTTGGGTTATCCTGGGTGGCTAACCCTCCGGGGTTAAAAATCCAAAGAAATCTTATCTTATCTTACCCACTGTTTTGGAAATTTTATTAGCAATGTTCTGGATGTGTGTGTTGAATTTTAGTTTGCTGTCCAGGTGTATTCCCAAAAATTTATTTACCCTTGTACTTCCTATTAGTTGATGTACTGTATATCGTTATGTTAAAAAAGAACATTCTTTGATTTATTCTCAAACATTATATAAAAGGTCTTGTGAATAACGAGTGTAAGTTTGTCTGACCCAAATTGATACTGTATTTTAGCGAGTTCAACATTGACAGTTTTGTTGAATGGAGGCATATCAAGATTTGAAATGACAAAAGTTATATCATTGGCAAATAGAACTGGTTTAAGTTCCCAAGAAGCATTTGGAAGATCACTGATCAAGATTAAAAATAGCAGAGGGCCCAGGACACTACCCTGAGGAATCCCTATGTTGATGTATCAGGTTGCTGAAGAACAGTTATTATTGGTTACATCATGTTGTCTGTCACTCAAGTAAGATTTCATGTAGGAGAAAGCCTGTCCTCTTATTTCATACTGTACTAAACTTTTTTTTTTGGTTGCATGGTAAAATAATCACTTTAAACTTGTTAAAACTTTATGGTAAACTAAATGAACTGAAGAGACACCACAAGTTTAGTAGCTAACTTTACACAGAGCTAGGCCAAGGCAGAACCCTGAAAAAACCCTCTGCCTACCATAGATAACTGAATGCTAAAAAATATCTAGCCTGAGAATGTGATGGAAATAATCCACCAGTTCAACTTTTTTTATGAACGAATTGTATTAATTTCCAATAAATATAAAACAAAAAACTGCCTACTTTGTTTGTTACGATTATTTGTCTTGTGCTTGTTCTGTCCAAGGACTTGCTGAGAGTTTGAGGAAACAGGGTTCCTGACCCGAGGGTTAGCCCCCCTGGGGTTAATGAGATGAGGGTTGGACACCCTGGCCCGTGCACCAGCTCCACTGCTGCTATTGTTGTTATGACTCACTGTAACGTTGAACCGCTTATCTTCTACTCGACCACTTTCCCTAGTCTGTAAGAAGAAAAACTTTATAAAACTGGGATGCTTGAATGTGTGTGGATGTAGTGTGGATGATGAGAAAGAGATGATTGCTAATGTCATGAATGAAAAGAAACTGGATGTCCTAGCTCTATGCAAAACGAAGCTGAAGGGGGTAGGTGAGTTTCAGTGGGGAGAAATAAATGGGATTAAGTCATGAGTATTTGAGAGAGTTAGAGCTAAGGAAGGGGTAGCAATAATCTTGAAGGATCAGTTATGGAAGGAGAAGAGGGAATATAAATGTATAAATTCAAGGATTATGTGGATTAAAATAACGGATGGATGTGAAAAGTGGGTCATAATAAGTGTGCATGCACCTGGAGAAGAGAAGAGTGTAGAGGAGAGAGAGAGATTTTGGGAGATGTTAAGTGAGTGTGTAGGAACTTATGAACCAAGTGAGAGAGTAATTGTGGTAGGGGACCTAAATGCTAAAGTTGGAGAAACATGTAGAGAGGGTGTGGTAGGTAAGTTTGGGGTGCCAGGTGTAAATGATAAAGGAGGCCCTTTGATTGAACTTTGTATACAAAGGGGTTTGGTTATAGGTAATACAGTGCCCGCAAAATAAATCTGTACATGTCCAATGCAAAAAAAATCTATACATGAGATTTTGGTGCATACATTTCACTTGCGTTTCCACCATAGGAAGTGTGATGATGTAGCGTACAGGAGCCCGTCTTGCTCCATTGTTCGCCACCATGCCACGCTTCAGTGCTCTGCCAGAGCTCGGTGAGGAAGTAGGCCTGCTACGTTGTTCCTCGGTGCCCCTTTTTCACTAACTTTGCCACGCTATATCTCCGCTCCAAGTGGTCAGAATGGATCGAACTAAACTTTCAATTACAGAGAAGACCCATGCACTCACCTTATTAGAGCAAGACATGTCTGTGATATGCGTTGCCACAGACCTGAAGGTGACGAGGATGGCAATTTACAACCTCAAGAAAGCAGCTGCCTCACTCCCACCTGGCACCATACCACCTAAAAAGACTTCTTTTCACACAGACAAGATCCTGAAGAGAGAAGTGTTATCAGATCCTGCCCTAATAGCCACAGACCTCAAGAAAAAGCCAGGTGGGAGTGAGGCAGCTGCTTTCTTGAGGTTGTAAATTGCCATCCTGGTCACTTTCAGGTCTGCGGCTACGCATATCACAGACATGCCTTACTCTAATAGGGTGAGTGCACGGGTCTTCTCTGCAATTGAAAGTTTAGTTTGACCCATTCTGACCACTTGGAGTAGAGATATAGCATGGCAAAGTTCGAGAAAAAGGGGCACTGAGGAACAACGTAGCAGGCCTACTTCCTCACCAAGTTCTGGCAGAGCAATGAAGCATGGCATGGTGGGGAACAATGGAGCAAGACAGGCTCCTGTACACTACGTCATCACACTTTTCCTATGGTGGAAATGCAAGTGAAATGCATGTACAAAAATCTCGTGAATAGCTTTTTTTTTTTTGCATTGGACATGTATAGATTTTTTTTTGCCAGCCCATGCAAATATTTTAAGAAAAAGAGGATAAATAAATATACATACAAGATATGATGCACGGCATAATGACAGTAGTTTGTTAGACTACGTATTTGTAGATAAAAGACTGTTGGATAGACTTCAAGATGTACATGTTTATAGAGGGGTCACAAATATATCAGATCACTTTTTAGTTGTAGCTACAGTGAGAGTAAAAGGTAGATGGGATACAAGGAAAATGGAAGCAGCAGGTAAGAGAGCAGTGAAGGTTTATAAGCTAAAATAGAAGGCAATTAGGGTAAGATATAAACAACTATTGGAGGATAGATGGGCTAGTGAGAGTATAGGCAATGGGGTTGAAGATGTATGGGGTAGGTTTATGAATGTAGTGTTAGTGTGTTCAGCAGAAGTTTGTGGTTACAGGAAAGTGGGTGTAGGAAGGAAGAAGAGTGATTGCTGGAATGATGATGTAAAGAGAATAGTAAGAGAGAAAAAGTTAGCATATGAGAGGTTTTTACAACGTAGAAGTGATGCAAGGAGGGAGGAGCATATGAAGAGAGTTTAACTGTCGCAAAAAAAAAAAAAAAAAAATCTTGTGAAATGATAGAGAATCTTTTCCTGATAGTAATGACACCAAAAGTATGAAATTTGATGAAAAACTTACGGAATTACACTCTCACGAAGTTAGCGATCTCTGCAATATTTAGCCATCGGCGATTTCGCCCACTTTGAGCCCTATTTTTGGCCAATTCCATTGTTCCAGTTGACCAAACTCATAGTTAGTTCTTTAGAACTCCATTTGTTCTATCGATTGAGTACAAGAAACCGCCCATTTACCGAATTCAACTACCCAA
Source organism: Cherax destructor (assembly GCA_009830355.1). Taxonomy (NCBI): domain Eukaryota; kingdom Metazoa; phylum Arthropoda; class Malacostraca; order Decapoda; family Parastacidae; genus Cherax; species Cherax destructor. The sequence continues at coordinate 11,701 of WNWK01019929.1, read as the reverse complement.
TAAAGTGGTCAGAAATTGGCAATTTGACCAATTTCATGCAAATTAAAAAAGATGCCAATTTCAAAGTAGGATCCAGAATGAACAATGCAGACATTCCTGTCACTAAAATAACATTTTCTATGTTCATCAGTCACGTCTCCAGGCCCCTCTTATATTACTCTTGCTTTCTATTTTGAATTTTCATTCATACAAAAAATAGAAGATTTACTGTTATGCAGACTACTGCATTATTGTAATAATTGTATAAATAACATCAACCCCTTAGAGACTACGTATTAGAATGGCTAATTGGACACTTACTGGACAATGACGTCATTTGTTTACTTTTGAACATCGGCAAAAATCGAACATTTCAGCTACCTCGGAAATCGTACAATTATGTAAGTATAATATTGTAAGTGCTTTTGTAAGTGTATTTTTGGGGGTCTGAAATGGACTAACCTACTTGACATTATTCCTTAAGGGAGTAAATTCGTTCGGTAATGGCACTTGAGCAGCCTTCTGGAATGAATTGTATGACCGAAACTCGGGGATCCACTGTACTTTTCATCGTGAAACCAATCAAAATCATCTCTATTTCTGTAATATATCTTCCATTCTATAAAATGAGACCAAGAAAACGAGAATAAAACCATGAATACTATACGAAAATACACCTCAAAGTCGGCGTTTTAATCCAAAAACATGGTCAGAGTTTTTTTTCTCATTATGCACTGCATGCTGCAGGATTTTTTTTATAACTGCACACACTGACCACACAGACCCATTCTCTCACATGTGGGCCTACCAGCTTTCTCCCGCTTGATTTGAAGCCGCTAGAATCAGACATGAGCACACTAAATCCCCACCAGTGCCTAGAGAAGCTGAATACAGAAGCAAGTACCATTGAGGAAACCCAGAAGATCAGATATAGAGTGTGTAGGAGATGGTACAGAAGAAGAAAACGGGTTACTGAATTGTTGAAAAACACAAATATGTTGCAACAGAGGAGAGATAGCCTTAACCGAGAGATCACTGGATTAGAGCAAAAACTTAAGATGTCATACCTAACAGAAGAAGTACAAAGGGAACATATAGCCATACAGGATATTGCAAGAAACCCAAAATATTTCTACTCCTATGCAAAATCCAAGCTAAGAACTACCTGTAGAAGTGGACCATTATTGAGAGGAGATTCATATACTGACAATGAACAGGAAATTTTTCACTCCAGCAGAAGGCCGCGCAGACCAACAAACTGGCATTAGTACAAATCTCATAGATTTCGAAAAAGAAATGGACAACATGCCCACTCACTCAGCACCTGGATCAGATTCATGGAATGCTTTATTTATAAAGAAGTGCAAAGTACCATTGGCAAGAGCCCTTAGTATTCTTTGGAGAAAGTGCTTAGATCTAATTGAAATACCGGAGGCCTTAAAGAGTGCAGACATAGCTCCTTTGTATAAGGGAGGTAGTAGAGCACTAGCTAAAAATTACAGACCAGTAGCCCTAACTTCTCACATCATAAAAATCTTTGAAAGAGTGATGAGATGGCAGATTACAAAGTTCATGGACCAGCACAACCAACATAACCCGAACCAGCATGGCTTTAGAGCGGGACGATTATGCCTGTCACAGCTGCTGAACCATTATGACAGAATTACGGAGGCATTGGAAGACGACCAAAACGCAGATATGATTTACACAGATTTTGCAAAGGCATTTGATAAATGCAATCATGGAGTGATAGCGCACAAAATGAGGGCCATGGGCATTACGGGGAGGGTAGGCAGATGGATTTTCGAGTTCCTAAAACACACAACACAAAAAGTAGTAGTGAACAGGGCAAAAAGCTCAGTCAAAAGCTCAGTGCCCCAAGGCACTGTCCTCATAGCAGACATAGATAAAAACACCCGGCACACTTTTGTATCATCATTTGCAGATAACACTAAAATAAGCATGAAAGTCACTACGGTAGAGGACACTGAAAAATTACAGGAAGACATAAGCAGGGTTTTCCAGTGGGCAGTGGAGAACAACATGACGTTTAATGGTGATAAGTTTCAGCTGGGAATATTTTGAGGAGTTGTTAAATGTTGATGAAGACAGGGAAGCTGTGATTTCGTGTATAAGGCAAGGAGGAATAACATCTTGTAGGAGTGTGGAAGAGCCAGTTGTGAGTGTGGGGGACGTTTGTGAGGCAGTGGGTAGAATGAAAGGGGGTAAGGCAGCTGGGATTGATGGGATAAAGATAGAAATGTTAAAAGCAGGTGGGGATATAGCTTTGGAGTGGTTGGTGCTATTATTTAATAAATGTATGGAAGAGGGTAAGGTACCTAGGGATTGGCAGAGAGCATGTATTGTTCCTTTGTATAAAGGCAAAGGGGACAAAAGAGAGTGCAAAAATTATAGGGGAATAAGTCTGTCGAGTGTACCTGGTAAAGTGTATGGTAGAGTTATTATTGAAAGAATTAAGAGTAAGACAGAAAGCAGGATAGCAGATGAACAAGGGGGCTTTAGGAAAGGTAGGCGGTGTGTAGACCAAGTGTTTACAGTGAAACATATAGGTGAACAGTATTTGGATAAGGGTAAAGAGGTTTTTGTGGCATTTATGGATTTGGAAAAGGCGTATGATAGGGTGGATAGGGGGGCAATGTGGGAGATGTTGCAGGTGTATGGAATAGGAGGTAGGTTACTGAAAGCAGTGAAGAGTTTTTATGAGGATAGTGAGGCTCAGGTTAGAGTGTGTAGGAGGGAGGGGACTATTTCCCAGTAAAAGTGGGCCTTAGACAAGGATGTGTGATGTCACCGTGGTTGTTCAATATATTTATAGATGGGGTTGTAAGAGAAGTGAATGCGAGGTCTTGGCAAGAGGTGTGGGGTTAAAAGATAAAGAATCAAATACAAAGTGGGAGTTGTCACAGTTGCTTTTTGCTGATGACACTGTGCTTTTGGGAGATTCTGAAGAGAAGTTGCAGAGGTTGGTGGATGAATTTGGTAGGGTGTGTAAAAGAAGAAAATTGAAAGTGAATATAGGAAAGAGTAAGGTGATGAGGATAACAAAAAGATTAGGTGATGAAAGATTGGATATCAGATTGGAGGGAGAGAGTATGGAGGAGGTGAATGTATTCAGATATTTGGGAGTGGACATGTCAGCAGATGAGTCTATGAAGGATGAGGTGAATCATAGAATTGATGAGGGGAAAAGGGTGAGTGGAGCACTTCGAGTCTGTGGAGACAAAGAACCTTGTCCATGGAAGTAAAGAGGGGAATGTATGAGAGTATAGTTATACCAACACTCTTATATGGGTGTGAAGCATGGGTGATGAATGTTGCAATGAGGAGAAGGCTGGAGGCAGTGGAGATGTCATGTCTGAGGTCAATGTGTGGTGTGAATATAATGCAGAGAATTCAGAGTTTGGAAATTAGGAGGAGGTGCGGGATTACCAAAACTATTATTAGAGAGCTGAAGAGGGGTTGTTGAGGTGGTTCGGACATGTAGAGAGAGTGGAACGAGACAGAATGACTTCGAGAGTGTATAAATCTGTAGTGGAGGGAAGGCGGGGTAGGGGTCGGCCTAGGAAAGGTTGGAGGGAGGAGGTAAAGGAGATTTTGTGTGCGAGGGGCTTGGACTTCCAGCAAGCATGTGTGAGCGTATTTGATAGGAGTGAATGGAGACAAATGGTTTTTAATACATGACGTGCTGTTGGAGTGTGAGCAAAGTAACATTTATGAAGGGATTCAGGGAAACCGGCAGGCCGGACTTGAGTCGTGGAGATGGGAAGTACAGTGTCTGCACTCTGAAGGAGGGGTGTTAATGTTGCAGTTTTATAACTGTAGTGTAAAGCACCCCTCTGGCAAGACAGTGATGGAGTGAATGATGATGAAAGTTTTTCTTTTTCGGGCCATCCTGCCTTGGTGGGAATCGGCCGATGTGTTAATAATAAAAAAAAAAAAAGTTTCAGCGGCTTAGGTATGGAAAGAATGAAGAACTCAAAAGGAACACTATATACAAAACTAAAGAGGGTCACCACATAGAACGAAAGGAATAATTATGTCTGCTGATCTTTCTTTTAACCCTTTGGGGGTCCACAGGCCCTCTCCGAAACTCGTTCTCAGGGTCCCAAATTTTTCGGAAAAAAAAAATTAGATTTTCTAATGAAATGATAGAGAATCTCTTTCCACTCACAACGACACCAAAATTATGAAATTTGATCGAAAACTAACGGAATTATGTTTTCGCGAAGTTAGCGGTATCGATGACATTTACGCATGGGCGATTTCGTCCAATTTGAGCCCTATTTTCAGCAAATTCCAATGTTTGTCTACTAAAAATTATATCTATTTTGCTAGAATTCCATTTGTTCTATCAATTGAGTACAAGAAACAGCCAATTTAACGATTTCAACTACCCAATAAGGTGGTCAGAAATTCGCAATTTGGCCAATTTCACACAAATTTCAAAAGATGCCAATTTCAAAATAGGGTCCAGAATAAATGAGACAGACATTCCTGGCACTCAAATAACATTTTATCTGTTCATTAGTCACGTCTCCAGGCCCCTTTTACATTACTTTTGCTTTCTATTTTGAATTTTTATTCTCACAAAAAATAAAAGATTTACTGTTATGTATACAACTGCATCATTGTAAAAATGATATAAATAATATCAGTGCACTTGTGCAATAATATTAGACTACCCAATTGATGTGTATTGGACGCATGGTGTGATTTGTTTACTCTTGAACATAGGCAAAAATCGAACATTTTCGCTACTTTGCGCTCAGTTTCAAGGTACTTGTCATCGTGAAACCAGTTAAAATTATCTCTATTTCTATAATATATCATCCATTCTATCAAATGAGACTAAGAAAACGAGAATACAAGCATAAATACCATACGAAAATAGACTGCAAAGTCGCCGTTTTAAACCAAAAACACGGTCAGTTTTTTTTCCTCATTATGCACTGTGTGGTGCAGGATTCTTTTTATACTGTGCACACTGACCGCACATACCCATTCTCTCACATCTAGGCCTACCAGCCTGTTTCTGCTTGATTTGAGGGCGCTAGAATTTAGGCGTACTAGTACGACCAAAACCCTGGCGCGTAAGCCGTACTAGTACGGCCGAAACCCCGAAAGGGTTAAAGACCATAACAAGACAAAGATCACAACAGCCAGGAAAATGACGGGGTGGGTATTGAGAACTTTCAAAACATAGGAAATAATGCCAATGGTGACACTCTTCAAATCGCTAGTGGTCCCTCACTTAGAATATTGCTCAGTGCTGACGGCCCCGTTCAAAGCAGGAGAAATATCAGAGCTGGAACAAATACAGAGATCGTTTACGGCTCACATTGAGCCATTGAAACACCTAAATTATTGGGAACGCCTTCAAGTCTTGAACATGTACTCATTGGAGCAGAGGAGAGAGAGATACATGATAATATATACCTGGAAAGTACTTGAGGGCCTGGTCCCAAATCTGCACACTGCCATAACAACATATGTACTGGAGTGAGAGATATGGGAGGAAGTGTAAAATAAACCCAGTGAGGAGCAGGGGTGCGGTGGGGACAATACGGGAGCACTGTATTAACATCCGGGTTCCAAGACTATTCAACATCTTACCAGAAGATATCAGAAACATGGCTGGAACAAGTGTAGAAGCCTTCAAGAGGAAACTGCACAACTATCTTCGTGAACCTACTCCTAACCAGGAGAGGATGTGTGAACCTACTGACAATACCATGGTGTGGTAAGCTTAAGTTAGGTCGGTCACGTGACTGAGGGGGGAGGCCGGCTGGTACGTAAACAAGTACCCGGCACTCTAACTAGTGGTCTCCCAATCTGTGTAGACCACACATAATAAAAGCCTAAATAATACAATTCAACATACATTAACAAACATATGACAATAAAAGGTGATATCCTAGTATCATGATACGCGAGGTCAGATAATAATATAAGGCCAGAAATCTATACTTTAGCTAATAGTGTAGAAATCCGCTTTATAATATTAAGTGAAACCTTGGAATATACTCTATAAAATGTTGGGCCAGGGCATACCCGTAACACCTCTCCCTCACGACCACAGGTCGCACCAAAGAGGGTGTACGAAACCTTAATGAAAAATAAAATACAAGCTTTCCATCTGACTTAGACACTTATAATGAATGTTATTTTATCTTTTTTCATCAAAGCTAAGATCCTCATGAGTCACCATACAATGGAAGCGAAGACGCAGTGCAACTTTAAGCTTCGTTTCTTAGAGGTCGGTTCACGACAGTGATCTCAGGTGACGCTTTGAAACAGAGGATGTCAGTGGAAAGCAGCAAGAGTCACAGCCATGGCGGCATAAATTCTTATCGTTCACTTTCGAACATATCCTCAGGTTTCTCCTGAAGTTACAATCATGTGGCTGTAGACCAAAAATTCAAATTAATACACAACATATTAAAGTAGCAAAAAAAAAGGGAAAAGCCTTTACTTTACTTTTTGCCAAAAAACATAAGTCAAAACATTCAATGACCAGTACTTAGGTACGAGATAATGCATCAACTTTTACGTTATCTTTACCACATAGTTGGTGAATCTCTAATTTTAAAAGACAAGTACTTCAGCTAGGCAAACATCTTTAAATATTAAAGTATAAGTAAAAAAAAGGGGGGGGGGGCACTCGACCGCTCAGGTCGGATGAACATAAACTCCTCCAACAACAAAGTTAAGCTTGGTAAGGGAACAGACTAAGAGGATCACAAAAGCAGTCATCAGCAGACAACCTCCTGGGCCTCGACTACACACAGTTCCTGACATTGTCGGAATTAAACTCCATGAGCACCAAATTCTTGTGTGAAGTTCTGCAGTTTTACATCCAGAAGTCCAATTAACAATCTTTCCACTGTGACCCTGACGGTGAATCCATCTGTGATCATCTCGTAAGCCTCAACACATAGGAAGTCTTGAACAATGGTAGAACGTTAAAACACTGACAACGTACCGCTATCCACCGCACCTTGTTCAACTCACAGTGCAGAAACGGTAGAAGCCTCTAGCGTCAGTCTCAGGATTACCATTGCTGAGTGTCTTGCTAGCATCATAGACGAATAATGTCGCCCAGTCAATACCAGCACTTTCCTCTAGAGCACTGAAGTAGTGAGTGGGTCCGGTAGTGGGAGCTCACGACATTTCTCCGAGACCGGAAAAGAAGTCAAGAGGTGGTGACCCCTCAGACATCACCTCATGAAGTTCTTTTCAGTAATAATTTTCCAACCAGCAACCGCTTGCTGAACACTAAAAGTTGACACAGTAGATACACAATGAACATATAAATAACATTCACAGTCAAAATACTTTATCAGTGAAGACTGAAGTCGGCGAGAGAGTCAGCTTGACACAGTAGATACGCAATGAACATATAATTAACACATGTTCAATCAAAACGCTATCTCAGTGAAAACTGAAGTCTGAGAGAAACAGCCAGGGTGATTTGAACAGTCGACTAACCATCAACTGCCGGAGCCTTTTATACAAACGAGCCACAAACTGTGGGCCAGACACTGTTGAACAGTGGCGTACGTGGCAACCAAGAACACGGCGCCATCACAGCGATGAACACAGACGAGGGTGATGACGAAACACTAATAGAAGATGAACCCAGGTGGGGGCAGCGTTGCCTTTCACACATACGCGCCTCACCTTCATATCCTCAATATTTTGAAACCTTTTACGCACATGCAGCATACAGCCATTTTCTGCTCAGAGACACTCAACAATATACCAATCTGGTGGAAGTACAGGCAGACCTCTGCTCAGGGACTAGTTTGTCAGGCTAGTATGTCAGAAGTGCACTGACTTCTGCTCATGACACTGCTTCACCAGTGTCATCCGCACCAGACTTACTTGCTTGGCAGAACAGTCACTCAAGTTCTGTTCAAATACTCACCAGTTTAGTGGAAACATAAGCAGACTTCTGCTCAGGGACTAGTTTGTCAGGCTAGTATGTCAGACGGATGCAGACTTCTGCTCAGGGACTAGCTTATTAAACAGGGACTAGTGTGTCAAAAGTATACCAACTTTTGCTCAGGGACCAGTTTGTAATATAGAGGCTAGTGTGTCAGAAGTATATGGCGACTCCTGCTCAGGGACTAACTTGTACTATAGAGGCTAGTGTGTCAGAAGTGTACCAACTTCTGCTCAGGGACTAGCTTGTAGCATAGAGGCTAGTATGTCAGGAAGCATTGGCAGGTTCCTGCTCAGAGACTAGCTTGTACTATAGAGGCTAGTGTGTCAGAAGTATACCAACTTCTACTCAGGGACTAGCTTGTAGCATAGAGGCTAGTATGTCAGGAAGCATGCAGGAAACACTAATAATGGAAGTGAAACCTATACTCAGGCATCACGAACAACAACGTCTTGAAGTAAATACGAAGAGCATCTGGCTCTTCCTGAAGTGTCGATCGCATCTCTATGTTCATGTCAGTCTGCTGGACATGAATACCTCCGAAATGACTTCTTCCAGGCGACGTAGGAGGAAGTTCCAAGCGAGATACTCAGAAGAAATGCAGCAGCACGAGACAATGTGACGAGAAAACCGTAGTTTTCAAAGCACGTCTTGAGGTTCAGACGGCCGCTTCTCTATGCGTCCTCATAACTGAGTCACAACACAAGTTGCTGGAGCAACGACTCAGACAATAACAGAGACAGGAAGACAATCGCTGGCTCACACATGAGAAAACAATACGAGAGCACATGTCGCTTGCCATAAGTTCCTCTGACAAGTCCGACTCAACCAGTGACTTCCCGGCATAAACATCCTGTCAAGAGCACTGTTAATCTCTTCGTGACAGTTTGACATTCTTTACTACTCTCAGGCAAATTCCTTTGAAGAATTCTCGGCAGTATCACCCGTGACCGTAGCGTCACCCTGACTTCTCTCTCCAAGAATAGTCCTTACAGTTTTTCCTCACCTCCGCTGAACACTGGTTCCAGAGGACCAGAGGTGATAACCTCACACCACACACTGTTTCTATAAAAGCTTGAACAAATACCAGTCTTGCTTCTCATCTTAGCCTTCAATATCTGCAATACAGACAATAAGAACAATAGCACTACAAAGATTTCTATTTGCAGAAATGCACAGAGGCACCAGCATTAACAGCTAGAACAGTAGCTGAACCAACAATGCCAACAGCAAGGCTGCAGAACAAATTAATGAAGTCCACATTAATCTGCAGCGAACATTAAGGAACTTGAGGTAGGTTCTGTTCCAAAGGTCATCCCTTAACTTGTATCCTTTCAACACACGGTACCAACTAGAATGATATGCTTTGTCCCAGGACAGCAGTGACACAAAAATGACTGAAAGGTTCTTGGTCCCAATACTAATGGCGAAACAACAGCACCAACCGTGCTAACTCCGTCGTGTGGATACTCAGGACCCTGGGTTACAGGTACTGAGAGGCATGTCCATCAACAGAGAGGAAGACAAATCAATCACCAGAGCTCCAACTGTAAAGGGAGGCACTTACCAAGAACTTGCCAAAATCACTCCTTTCACTCTGCCCAATAATGGTGTCGCCAATACCAAAAGCAAAAGGGAAGAGACATAGTTACTTATACCCTGTGGCTGCTTATCTTCTGGGTGAGTTTTAAAGTGAGAGCCAAACATCAATAGCCATCCTTGCTGGGAGACAAACACAAGTTAGCAACTTCCCATTCTAGAGACTTTTTGTACAGACTGTCAATATAAAGTTGAGACCTAGCTTCCCTATCTGATGGTTCAGAGCGACTGCATGAAAAGTACACTTGAGCCTCAGATGATCCTGACATTATGAAAATAAGTTCATAACAAGAATGATTATATTGCTTAAGAGAACTCTTAGATCATATCTCCTTTACCTTGGATCAAACCTCCCGGACAGAGGCTACCATTTGTTACGATCAGGGCTTCATCTATGGGCCTGTTTTGCCCCATCGTAACAAGATTTTAAATAAAGGTATTGAAAAGGAGAATGACCCAAAAGGTAAAATTCATTGTATTTATTATACGATAATTCATATACAGTAGAACATCATTTAGCACGAGATTATGTTGCACGTTACGGGTGTGCACGATTTAAGATTTGCGACACATTATCATCTTACACGTAAAGATGATATTACACGGTTCGGCAAGAGGGAAAAATTTTAGCGCGTGGTCGCCCGCGGTGGGTTAAACCATTGAGTCAGTGGGAGTCCTACTAAGGGTGGCTATGAGCCACATCAAGTGTTTAATGCTGACGAGACAAGTGTTTTCTGGAAGAAAATGCCAACAGGAACTTATATCAGTCAGCAAGAGAAAAGTGCACCAGGCTTCAAGACAGCAAAGGATCGCTTCACCTTGCTCCTTTTCGGTAATGCATCAGGTGATTTCAAGTGTAAGCCCATGGTTATTTACTGCCTAAGAATCCTCATGATTTGAGGAAAAGGGAATTTGTTTTTCCTTCCTGCAAACTGTAAGTTTATTCAGATACACGGGGCCAGGAGCTGAGTCTCGACCCCTGCAACCACAATTAGGTGAGTACAGTTACATACATTATCATAATAGCAGCATATGTGAGAGACCTAGGATAACCCAAAAAAGTCAGTCAATGGAAATACTAAGTCACTCTGACTTTTTGGGTTATCCTAGGTTCTCTACACATATGCGCTATGTATGATAATCTTCGTAACTGTATCTGTGTATACCTGAATAAACTTACAGTTTGTGGGAAGGAAAAACAAATAACCATTCTCACAAGCAGTCTTGTTGTTGTGGTTCAGCAGACACCACCCGCCTTACCCAGCCACCACGGACCCCACCATCCCAGCATTCGTCGTATTTCATACGCGTCAAGTCCTGGCTACAAGCCAGCTGTGTTTGTGAAGAATAAGAGAGAGTGAATTGTGTTTTGATCTTGAATTAACGAAGAAAACAAAGATATTAGACAAGACATAACCTGTGGCCGTAATGAAGTGTTACTTTGTACACATAAAAAGATGTAAACTTCCTTTCTTACATATTTCCTTCCTTCCTTCCTCTCATCTCTTCCTTCCTTGCTTTCTCTCTTTCTTTCTTTCTTAATTCCTTCCTTCTTCCTTCTTTCCTTCCTTCCTCTCATCTCTTCTTTCCTTCCTTCCTTCCTCTCATCTCTTCTTTCCTTCCTGCCTTCCTCTCATCTCTTCCTTCCTTCCTTTCTTTCTTCCTTCCTTCCTTCCTTCTGGTATCCTGGGCATTGCTTTCGGTCACAAACTCCTCAAAATCATGAAATTTATCTTCAGAGACACTTCCATCTGTGTTAGAGCTATCACTGAGGAAGAGAAGAGTCCCAGATGCGCCAAGGAGTCAGATAATTCTTACCGCTAGGCATGCTGAACAAGGACTACTGAACTGGCACTCCAACAATGCACCACTGGCTGCCCGATTTTTTTTATACTGCGCACACTGACCACACAGACCCATTCTCTCACATGTGAGCCTACCAGCTTTCTCCTGCTTGATTTGAGGCCGCTAGAATTTATGCGTATTAATACGTTGGAAACAGTGGCTCGTTAGACGTATATATACGACCGAAATAGTCAAAGGGTTAATACATAACGCTTTTGTTTACAATTCTTGGCATGAATTATTCATTACTTATCCCTTTGTTTATGACGGCATCTAAAGATAGTTAGAAACAATTAAACTCAGTGAACATGG
>WNWK01019928.1:0-36827 GCA_009830355.1 Cherax destructor | reverse complement strand
GCTCCAGCCGTGGGTCATTATATGACTAAGACCAGAGTAAGGAAATACTTGTCCTGTTTCATGACAAACCTCACCTAGCATACCGTAACGTAAAGTAACCTAACCTAACCTAATTGTGGTCTGGTAGGCAACGCTCTAGCTTCACACGCTGAGTGTCCATGGTTCGATCCCTGGTACAGGTGGAAACATTTGGACATGTTTTCTTAAGACACTGCTGTCCATGTTAGTCAACTGGTGTGGGTTGCATCCTGGGGACAAAATTGACCTAATTTGCCTGAAATGCTCTGCATAACCAGGGCTCTGTATAGTAGTATGTCATTGATGTCTGCTAGGCCTGTATACAGTGGTACCTCGACTTACGATATTTTTTCATTCCAGAATGCTGTTCAAGTGCCATTACCAAACGAATTTATCCCCATAAGGAATGATGTAAAATAGACTAGTCCTTTTAGACCCCCAAAATTACACTTACAAAAGCATTCAAAAAAATAAACTTACATAAAAGGGTGAGTTTGGGGACCATCGTAAGTCGAGGTACCACTGTACCTTGTACACTTGTAGAGATAAATATTACTATTATTATTTTACTTGCTATGTACTTTACCTTAGACTCTAACCCAGGGGTCAGTAACCTTTTGGAGAGAGAGGGCCAGACAGCTATGCAGTCTCTTGGAGGAGGGCCATGTAATTAAATGTAATATAATTTTTTTTCTCGAACTCAGGGTTGCCATTAGTTTTTTAAACCAATTTTGGCCTAATTCTAGTAATACAGTGGACCCTCGGTTTTCGTTGAAAATTCTTTCCAGCATGCTGTTTGAGTGCCGTTACCGAACGAATTTGTTCCCATAAGGACAAATGTAAATTAGATTAGTCATTTCAGACCCCCAAAAATACACTTACAAAAGCACTTACGAAAATACACTTACATAATTGTTCGAGTTTGGAGGTGAACGTACGAAAACCGAGGGTCCACTGTACTTAACACAATTTATCACAAATAATTAAATAAACATTATTATCGAATGCAGATACTTACTGTACAGTTGTTTTACTACCAGACAACAAACTCAAATGAAAAACTCTAAGGAGGGAGGATACGAAGTAACTTTTCCAAGGGCGAGGGTTGCCGACCCCTGCTCTAACCAATACCCAGTTGTGATGTTTCTCTCGCATCACCAGGTATTACTGATGGGACCACCAGAACTCTGGCCTCCTCCACCAAGACCTCCTCAACCTCCATCTCTGGGTCTGAGGCTGAGAGCACGGAAGACGAGACCGAGACCACAGACACAGACAGCGGGGACTACTTTGGTCTACCAGAGATCAGACCACCCCTCCAGTCCTGCCCCAAGTTCAAGAAATATAACGTCACAGATTTTGACTTTATTAAAGTACTGGGGAAAGGTAGTTACGGTAAGGTAAGGCTGCTCTGTTATCCTGTTCTCTTACCCCTCAGGGAGAAGAGCTCTTGATCCTTGGATCAAGATTATTTCTTGATAACAGGAAGTGGAGCTACACTCCCTCTCCTTGGATTAAGACTGTTTACTCCCTACCCATCCCATTCTCTAGGCACTGTGTAGCCTTTTGAGTATAAATATTTAATTCCCTTTCCCTGGTCACAGACCGGGCCGCGGGGGCGTTGACCCCTGGAATTCTCTCCAGGTAAACTCCAGGTATACATACTATATAGAGACAGGCCCCACTTATACAGCAGGTTAGGTTCCGGGCTGCTGCTGTAAAGTGAAACATACTCTTTTTTTCATTTTCAAATGCTTATTAATAAACCTGATAACATGTTTACACTATCATATATTAAGTGAGCAATAGAGCTAGGCCTAAAAAATGCATATACGGTACACACATTACTTACCTTAAAATATTTTATCCTTAGCTTATAGTGAGTGAATATATTTATTGTAGAAGTCTGAATAAATGAAGAATGGCTATAATTGAAAAACCACTGCATTAGCGAGACTCTCTTAAACAAAGCACTGTAAAGTGGGGCCCTCCTGTATGTACTCACCTAGTTGTGGTTGCAGGGGTCGATTCATGGCTCCTTCTGTACCTAACTCTTGCTCATACACCAATGCAGGTGATGCTGGCACAGCAGAAGGACTCAGAAAACTACTTTGCTGTCAAGTGTTTGAAGAAGGACGTAGTACTTGAAGACAATGACGTGGAGTGTACTCTCATAGAGAGGAAAGTACTCAGTCTGGGTACCAAGCATCCGTACCTCTGCCACCTCTTCTGTACTTTCCAAACACCAGTAAGTAATAATCTCCCAGATGCTGTTAAGCTTTCACATCTTCCAGATGCTGTTAAGCTTTCACAGCTTCCAGATGCTGTTAAGAATTCACAGCTTCCAGATGCTGTTAAGCTTTCACAGCTTCCAGATGCTATTAAGCTTTCACAGCTTCCAGATGCTGTTAAGCTTGTACTGCTTCCAGATGCTGTTAAACTTTCACAGCTTCCAGATGCTGTTAAGCTTTTACAGCTTTCAGATGCTGTTAAGCTTTCACAGCTTCCACAAACTGGTAATGTTAAAATTTATCCAAATGTTAAAAAGTATCTTTTCAGATGTAGAGAAGTTAAATAGTATCTTTTCAAACATCCAGATATTAACTAAAAAGTATCTTTCCAGGCATAGTGACGTTAAGCTTCCAGATGTTAAAAAGTATCTTTTTAATGTATACATACAGTGGACCCCCGAGTTTCGTAAACCCCGGAAATCATACATTTATGTAAGTATAATATTGTAAGTGCTTGTGGAAAAGTATTTTTGGGGGTCTGAAATAGACTAACCTACGTGACATTTTTCCTTAAGGGAGTAAATTCGTTCGGTAATGGCACTTGAGCAGACTTCAGGAGTGAAGTTTTTACGAAACTCGGGGGTCCACTGTACATTGAAAAGTATTTTTTCAGTCTACCAGTTTTTTAAAGGTATCCTTTCAGTCTACCAGATGTTTAAAAGTATCTTTTCAGTCTACCAGATGTTTAAAAGTATCTTTTCAGTCTACCAGATATTTAATTAAAAGTATCTTTTCAGTCTACCAGATGTTCAAAATATCTTTTCAGTCTACCAGATGTTTAAAAATATCTTTTCAGTCTACCAGATATTTAAAAGTATCTTTTCAGTCTACCAGGTGTTTAAAAGTATCTTTTCAGTCTACCAGATGTTTAAAAGTATCTTTTCAGTCTACCAGATGTTTAAAAGTATCTTTTCAGTCTACCAGATGTTTAAAAGTAACTTTTCAGTCTATCAGATGTTTAAAAGTATCTTTTCAGTCTACCAGATGTTTAAAAGTATCTTTTCAGTCTACCAGATGTTTAAAAGTATCTTTTCAGTCTACCAGATGTTTAAAAGTATCTTTTCAGTCTACCAGATGTTAAAAGTATCTTTTACATTGTCTCCCCACCATGAAAAAAATCTATTGAGTGTATCTGGAATATCTGTTGAGTATCTTTTCAATATTTGCTATTTATTATCTGACTATCTTTTGCTTATCTTTTAACAATTTAGCATTTTTTGGCTGTTCACCTGTTCTCTCTCCCCAAGGTTGTACGTGTTCTTTACTGTTCACCTGTTCTCTTCCTACAGTCACATTTGTTCTTTACTGTTCATTTGTTCTCCTCCCTAACAGTCGCACTTGTTCTTTTTGATGGAACACTTGACTGGTGACCTCATGTTCACTTGTTCTCCTCAGTCACAGTCACACTTGTTCTCCGTGATGGAGTTCCTGACTGGTGGTGACCTCATGTTCACTTGTTCTCCTCCCTAACAGTCACACTTGTTCTCCGTGATGGAGTTCTTGACTGGTGGTGACCTCATGTTCACTTGTTCTCCTCCCTAACAGTCACACTTGTTCTTTGTGATGGAGTTCCTGACTGGTGGTGACCTCATGTTCACTTGTTCTCCTCCCTAACAGTCACACTTGTTCTCCGTGATGTAGTTCCTGACTGGAGGTGACCTCATGTTCACTTGTTCTCCTCCCTCACAGTCACACTTGTTCTTTGTGATGGAGTTCCTGACTGGTGGTGACCTCATGTTCACTTGTTCTCCTCCCTAACAGTCACACTTGTTCTCTGTGATGTAGTTAATGACTGGTAGTGACCTCATGTTCACTTGTTCTTCTCCCTCACAGTCACACTTGTTCTCCGTGGAGTTCCTGACTGAAGGCGACCTCATGTTCACTTGTTCTTCTCCCTCACAGTCACACTTGTTCTTCGTGATGGAGTACCTGACTGGAGGTGACCTCATGTTCACTTGCTCTTCTCCCTCACAGTCACACTTGTTCTTCGTGATGGAGTACCTGACTGGTGGTGACCTCATGTTCACTTGTTCTTCTCCCTCACAGTCACACTTGTTCTTCGTGATGGAGTACCTGACTGGAGGTGACCTCATGTTTCACATACAACACTGTGGTCGCTTTGATGAGTTCCGAGCTTGTTTCTACGCTGCTGAGATAACGTCCGGACTCAAGTTCCTCCACAGTAAAGGCATTATTTACAGGTCAGCCTTATTTACACATGATAGAAACCTCATTTCTATGTTTGAAGCTCTGTTTACATGTTTGAAGCTGTTTACATGTCTCAACCTCTGTTTACATGTCTCAAGCTCTTTTTACGTTTAAAGCTCTGTTTACATGTTTTAAGTTCTGTTTACATGTCTCAAGCTCTGTTTACATGTTTGAAGCTCTGTTTACATGTCTCAAGCTCTGTTTACATGTCTCAAGCTCTGTTTATATGTCTCAAGGTCTGTTTACACATTTGAAGCCTTGTTTACATGTTTGAAGCCTTGTTTCCATGTTTGAAGCCTTGTTTACATGTTAGAAGCCTTGTTTACATATTTGAAACCTTGTTTACATATTTCAAGCCTTGTTTACATGTTTGAAACCTTGTTTACATGTTTGAAGCCTTGTTTACATGTTTGAAACTTTGTTTACATGTTTGAGGCCTTGTTTACATGTTTGAAGCCTTGTTTACATATTTGAAACCTTGTTTACATATTTGAAGCCTTGTTTACATGTTTGAAACCTTGTTTACATGTTTGAAGCCTTGTTTACATGTTTGAAACTTTGTTTACGTGTTTGAGGCCTTGTTTACATGTTTGAAGCCTTGTTTACATATTTGAAGCCTTGTTTACATGTTTGAAGCCTTGTTTACATGTTTGACAGTCTTTTTCACTTATGAAAAACCTGTTTACAGAATTCAATTTTTTTTCTAGATTTTTTTTTTTTTTCAACAAGTCGGCCGTCTCCCACCGAGGCAGGGTGACCCAAAAAGAAAGAAAATCCCCAAAAAGAAAATACTTTCATCATCATTCAACACTTTCACCACACTCATACATAATCACTGTCTTTGCAGAGGCGCTCAGATACGACAGCTGAGAATAGTCCCTCCCAGCTGTCACTATCCCAGACCCCTCCTTTAAAGTGCAGGCATTGTACTTCCCATTTCCAAGACTCAAGTCCAACTAAATCAATTAACTGGTTTCCCTGAATCCCTTCACAAAATGTTACCCTGCTCACACTCCAACAGATCGTCATGTCCCAAAAACCATTCGTCTCCATTCACTCCTATCTAACATGCTCACACATGCTTGCTGGAAGTCCAAGCCCCTCGCCCACAAAACCTCCTTTACCCCTTCTCTCCAACCTTTTCTAGGACGACCCCTACCCCGCCTTATTTCCCCTACAGATTTATACGCTCTTCAAGTCATTCTACTTTGATCCATTCTCTCTAAATGACCAAACCACCTCAACAACCCCTCTTCAGCCCTCTGACAAATACTTTTAGTAACTCCACACCTCCTAATTTCCACATTCCGAATTTTCTGCATAATATTTACACCACACATTGCCCTTAGACAGGACATCTCCACTGCCTCCAGCCTCCTCCTCGCTGCAGCATTTGCAACCCATGCTTCACACCCATATAAGAGTGTTGGTACCACTATACTTTCGTACATTCCCTTCTTTGCCTCCATGGATAACGTTTTTTGTCTCCACAGATACCTCAACGCACCACTCACCTTTTTTCCTTCATCAATTCTATGGTTAACCTCATCCTTCATAAACTCATCCGCTGACACGTCAACTCCCAAATATATGAAAACATTTACTTCTTCCATAATCCCTCTCTCCAATGTGATATCCAATTTTTCTTTATTTAAATCATTTGATACCCTCATCACCTTACTCTTATCTATGTTCACTTTCAACTTTCTACCTTTACACACACTCCCAAACTCGTCCACTAATCTAAGCACAGTATCATCAGCAAAAAGTAACTGTGTCAACTCCCATTTTGCATTTAATTCCCCATAATTTAATCCCACCCCTCTCCCCAACACCCTAGCATTTACTTCTTTTACAACCCCCTCTATAAATATATTAAACAACCATGGTGACATTACACATCCCTGTCTAAGACCTACTTTACCGAAGTAATCTCCTCTCTCCTACACACCCTAACCTGAGCCTCACTATCCTCATAAAAACTCTTTACAGCCTTCAGTAACTTACTACCTATTCCATACACTTGCAACATTTGCCACATTGCTCCCCTATCCACTCTATCATATGCCTTTTCTAAATCCATAAATGCAATGAAAACTTCTCTACCTTTATCTAAATACTGTTCACATATATGCTTCACTGTAAACACTTGATCTACACATCCCCTACCCACTCTAAAGCCTCCTTGCTCATCTGCAATCCTACTCTAATTCTGGCAACTTACCTCTAATTTTTTCAATAATAACCCTGCCATACACTTTACCTGGTGTACTTAGTAAACTTATTCCCCTATAATTTTTACACTCTCTTTTATCCCCCTTCCCTTTATATAAAGGAACTATACATGCTCTCTGCCATTCCCTAGGTACCTTCCCCTCTTTCATACATTTATTAAACAAAAATACCAACCACTCCAGCACTATATCTCCCCCTGCTTTTAACATTTCTGTCATGATCCCATCAGTTCCAGCTGCTTTACCCCCTTTCATTCTACGTAATGCCTCACGCACCTCCCCCACATTCACATCCTGCTCTTCTTCACTCCTAAACGATGTTGTAGGTCCCTGGCCAGTACATGAAATTACCGCCTCCCTTTTTTCAGCGACATTTAAAAGTTCCTCAAAATATTCCCGCCATCTACCCAATACCTCCAGCTCCCCATGTACTAACTCCCCTACTCTGTTTTTAACTGACAAATCCATTCGTTCCCTAGGCTTTCTTACCTTGTTTATCTCACTCCAAAAATTTTTCTTGTTTTCAGCAAAATTTCTTGACAGAGCCTCTCCCATTCTTTCATCCGCTCTTCTTTTGCACTCTCTCACCACTCTCTTCACCTTTCTTTTACTCTCCATATACTCTGCTCTTCTATTAACACTTCTGTTTTGTAAAAACCTCTCATAAGCTACCTTTTTCTCTTTTATCACACCCTTTACTTCTTCATTCCACCACTCACTCCTCTTTCCTCCTGCACCCACCCTCCTATAGCCACAAACTTCTGCCCCACATTCTAATACTGCATTTTTAAAACTATCCCAACTCTCTTCAACCCCCCACTACTCATACTTGCACTAGCCTGCCTTTCTGCCAATAGTTGCTTATATCTCACCCTAACTTCCTCCTCCCTTACTTTATACACTTTTACCTCTCTCTTACTTGCTGCTGCCATTTTTTTTTTTGTCCCATCTACCTTTTACTCTAACTGTAGCTACAACTAAATAATGATCCGATATATCTGTTGCCCCTCTATAAACATGTACATCCTGAAGCCTACCCATCAACCTTTTATCCACCAATATATAATCCAACAAACTACTTTCCTTACGTGCTATATCATACATTGTATATTTATTTATCCTCTTTTTCATAAAATATGTATTACTTATTACCAAACCGCTTTCTACACATAGCTCAATTAATGGTTCCCCATTTACATTTACCCCTGGCACCCCAAATTTACCTACTACTCCCCCCACAACATTTTTACCCACTTTAGCATTAAGATCCCCAACCACAATTACTCTCTCACTTGGTTCAAAACTCCCCACACACTCACTCAACATTTCCCAAAATCTCTCTCTCTCCTCTACACTTCTCTCTTCTCCAGGTGCATAAACACTTACTATAACCCACTTTTCACATCCAACCTTTATTTTACTCCACATAATCCTTGAATTTATACATTTATATTCCTCTTTACCTGCCATAACTGATTATTCAACATTATTGTCACTCCTTCTTTAGCTCTAACTCTATTTGAAACTCCTGACCTAATCCCATTTATTTCTCCCCACTGAAACTCTCCTACCCTTCACCGCACGCATAAGTGCGATAAACCACCTCAACTACTGGGAACGCTTGAAGTTCCTAAACCTGTACTCTCTAGAACGCAGGCGGGAGAGATACATTATTATATACACATGGAAAATTCTCGAGGGCTTAACATCCCCCCAATGAAGAGCAGGGGTGCCACTAGCACGTTGAGGGACAACACAATAAGTGTCAGGGGCCCAAGATTGTTCAACTGCCTCCCAGCATACATCAGGGGGATTACCAACAAACCCCTGGCTGTCTTCAAGCAGGCACTGGACAGGCACCTCAAGTCGGTACCTGATCAGCCGGGCTGTGGTTCGTACGTTGGACTGCGTGCGGCCAGCAGTAACAGCCTGGTTGATCAGGCTCTGGTCCAACAGGAGGCCTGGTCACAGACCAGGCCGCGGGGGCGTTGACCCCTGGAATTCTCTCCAGGTAGACTCCAGGTACCCCCTTCAGCTTTGTCTCACTTAAAGAAAGGACATCCAGCTTCTTTTCATTCATAACATCTACAATCATCTCTTTCTTATCATTCGCACAACATCCACGCACATTCAAACATCCCACTTTAACGGTTTTCTTCTTTTTCTTTTTAGTAAGCTATACAGGAAAAGGCGTTACTAGCCCATTGTTCCTGGCATTTTAGTTGACTTTTACAACACGCATGGCTTACGGAGGAAAGATTCTTATTCCACTTCCCCATGGATATGAAAGGAAAAGCAATAAGAACAAGAACTATTAAGATAAAATCAAAGAAAACTCAGATGAGTGTATATACATAAACGTGTACATGTATGTTTAGTGTGACCTAAGTGTAAGTAGAAGTTGCAAGACGTACCTGAAATCTTACATGTTTATGAAGACAGAAAAAAGACACCAGCAATCCTACCATCATGTAAAACAAATACAGGCTATCGTTTTACACTCACTTGGCAGGATGGTAGTACCTCCCTGGGTGGTTGCTGACTACCAACCTACTACCTACCAGATATAAAGACTTTATTTACAGGTGACAGGGTCTTATTTACAAGTGACAGGGTCTTATTTACAAGTGACAGGTATGACAAGTGACAGGGTCTTATTTACAAGTGACAGGGTCTTATTTATGAGTGACAGGTATTATAAGTGACAGGGTGTTATTTACAAGTGAAAGGGTCTTACAGGAGGAGGGTCTAGCCTCCCTCACTCCTTATACTGAATTAACCAGCTGACCAAGATATATACACTGAGAGATGTATATCTATTAGTGTACAGTGGTACCTCGACTTACGATATTTTTTCATTCCAGAATGCTGTTCAAGTGCCATTACCAAACGAATTTATCCCCATAAGAAATGATGTAAAATAGACTAGTCCTTTTAGACCCCCAAAATTACACTTACAAAAGCATTTAAAAAAATAAACTTACATAAAAGGGTGAGTTTGGGGACCATCGTAAGTCGAGGTACCACTGTATATACATAAAGAAGTGTTTATCTCTCAGTGTATATACTGTGGTATACATCTCAATGTATATACACTGGTAATTTACAATTATCACTATTTTAGGTATTAAAGTATTCTTGTCTGGTGGTGTACAGGTGACATGCAGCCTTAATGACCTTCGTGTAGTAGATAGACTTTAAACCCCATTAACCAACCAACCGTCCTGCCAAGTGAGTGTAAAACTAAAGCCTGTAATTGTTTTACATGATGGTGGGGTTGCTGGTGTCTTTTTTGTCTCATAAACATGCAAGATTTCAGGTACATCTTGCTACTTCTACTTACACTTAAATCACACTACACATTCATGTACAAGCATATATATATACACACCCCTCTGGGTTTTCTTCTAATTTCTTACTAGTTCTTGTTCTTATTTCCTCTTATCTCCATGGGGAAGAGGAATAGAATTCTTCCTCCGTAAGCCATGCATGTCGCAAGAGGTGACTAAAATGCCGGGAGCAAGGGGCTAGTAACCCCTTCTCCTGTATATATTACTAAATGTAAAAGGAGAAACTTTTGTTTTTCCTTTTGGGCCACCCTGCCTCGGTGGTAAATGGCCAACGTGTTGAAAGAAAGAAAGAAACATGCAAGATTTCAGGTATGTCTTGTTACTTGTACTTACACTTAGGTCACACTACACATGCATATACAAGCGTATATTTACACACCCCTCTGGGTTTTCTTCTACGTATTTTCTTACTAGTTCTTGTTCTTATTTTCTCTTATCTCCATGGGGAAGTGGAACAGAATTATTCCTCTGTAAGCCATGCGTGTCGTAAGAGTCGACTAAAATGCTGGGAGCAAGGGGCTAGTAACCGCTTCTGTATATTACATTACTAAAGTTAAAAAGAGAAACTTTTGTTTTTCTTTTTGGGCCACCCTGCCTTGATGGGAAACAGCCCATTTGTTGAAAGAATAAAGAACCAACCAACCTTAATGACCCTCGTGTAGTAGATAGACTTTAAACCCCATTAACCAACCAGCCTTAATGACCCTCGTGTAGTAGATAGACTTTAAACCCCATTAACCAACCAACCTTAATGACCCTCGTGTAGTAGATAGACTTTAAACCCCATTAACCAACCAACCTTAATGACCCTCGTGTAGTAGATAGACTTTAAACCCCATTAACCAACCAACCTTAATGACCCTCGTGTAGTAGATAGACTTTAAACCCCATTAACCAACCAACCTTAATGACCCTCGTGTAGTAGATAGACTTTAAACCCCATTAACCAACCAACCTTAATGATCCTCGTGTAGTAGATAGACTTTAAATCTAACAAACCAACCCTAGTTCAGTCATTATATCTTAACTAACAAACCAACCTTTGTGTAGTTGATAGCCTTTAAACCCAATTAATCAGATAACTAACCCACAGAGGTTTAGAGCTCCATGAAATACTATCTACCTGCCTTATATTGACAGAGATCTCAAACTGGACAACATTCTGCTGGACTATCAGGGTCACATCAGAATTGCTGACTTTGGTATGTGTAAGCTACAGGTGTACCTGGACCGCTATGCTGACACTTTCTGTGGCACTCCTGATTATATGGCACCCGAGGTAAGATGTGTACTCTCCTATATTGGGTTGCAGGGGTTAGTTCACAGCTTCTAGCCCTGCCTCTTTGCTGGTCACTACTAGGTCCACTCTCTCTGCTCTAAGAGCCGTATCGTACCTCATCTTAAAATTTTGTATGGATCCTGCTTCCACTACTTTACTCTCTAGATTGTTCCACTTCCTGACAATTCTAAGGCTGAAGAAATACTTTCTAACATCCCTGGGACTCCTCTCAGTTTTCAACTTCAAGTCATGACCTCTTGTTGCTGTGTCCCATCTCTGAAACATTCTAACCCTGTTCACCGTGTCAATTTCTCTTGGTCCTCCAGTGTCACCAGGTTGACTTCCCTTAATCTCTCCTCGAAGAACATACCCCTGCATGTCATAAGAGGTGACTAAAATGCCAGGAGCAAGGGGCTAGTAACCTCATCTCCTGTATATGTTACTAAATTTAAAAAGAGAAACTTTTGTTTTTCTTTTTGGGCCATCTTGCTTAGGTGAGATATGGCCGGTTTGTTGAAAAAGAAGAAGAAATATTTTTTTTCAATGAACCAGCTCTATCCCACCTAGGCAGGGTGACTTAAAAAGAAAAATTAAAGTTTCTCTTTTTAAATTTAGTAATTTATACAGGAGAAGGGGTTACTAGCCCTACATATGATTGTACATAAGTGTTACTATTATAAAGTCATTAAGCTATCCATATTCAGTTGCACTTTCATTACTATATTTTAAACAATTATTGGGGAATACATTAATTCAACATAAATGATAACATAAGTGTATTATAAGTGTATTATACAATGGCAGGTGATCAAGGGACTTCACTATTGAGTGTATAATGACAGGGTATCAAGAGACTGCTCTATCACTGCAGGTCATCAAGGGTCTTCATTATAACCAGTGTGTGGACTGGTGGAGTTTTGGAGTGTTGCTTTATGAGATGATGACAGGAAAGTCACCCTTCAAGGGCTGTGATGAGGACCATCTCTTCTGGCTCATATGTAATGACGAACCTTTCTACCCTAAATTCCTCTCCAAGGAAGCTACAAACATTCTCAAACAGGTTAGTGTTTCCTTCACTTCTTGACTAATACTTCAGCATAGGTCGAAATGTGTGTGTTCTCTAACAAAATTTCAGCCAGTCACAGTACTTTTACTAAATTTCAGCCAATTAACCCTTTCGGGGTTTCGGCCGTACTAGTACGGCTTACGCACCAGAGTTTTCGTTGTACTAGTACGCCTAAATTCTAGCGCCCTCAAATCAAGTGGAAACAGGCTGGTAGGCCTAGATGTGAGAGTATGAGTCTGTGCGGTCAGTGTGCGCAGTATGAAAAAAATCCTACACCACACACTGCATAATGAGGAAAAAAAAACTCTGACCGTGTTTTTGGTTTAAAACAGCGACTTTGCAGTCTATTTTCGTATAGTATTTATGCTTGTATACTCGTTTTCTTAGTCTCATTCGATAGAATGGATGATATATTACAGAAATAGAGATAATTTTGACTGGTTTCACGATGACAAGTACCTTGAAACGGAGCGCAAAGTAGCGAAAATGTTCGATTTTTGCTGATGTTCAAGAGTAAACAAATCATGCCATGCGTCCAATACACATCAACTGGGTAGTCTATTATTCTTGCACAAGTGTGCTAATATTATTTATATCATTTTTACAATGATGCAGTTGTATACATAACAGTAAATCTTCTATTTTTTGTGAGAATAAAAATTCAAATGGAAAGCAAAAGTAATGTAAGCGGGGCTTGGAGATGTGACTAATGAACAGATAAAATGTTATTTTAGTGCCAGGAATGTCTGTCTTGTTTATTCTGGACCCTATTTTGAAATTAGCATCTTTTGAAATTTGTGTGAAATTGGCCAAATTGCAAATTTCTGACCACCTTATTGGGTAGTTCAAATCGGTAAATTGGCAGTTTCTTATACTCAATTGATAGAACAAATGGAATTCTAGCGAAATAGCTATAATTTTAGTGGACTGAAACATTGGAATTTGCCAAAAATAGGGCTCAAAGTGGGCAAAATCGCCGATGCATAAATGTCATCGATACCGCTAACTTCACGAAAGCATAATTCCGTTAGGTTTCCATCAAATTTCATAATTTTGGTGGCGTTATGATCGGAAAAAGATCCTCTTATCATTTCATAAGAAAATATAATTTATTTTTTTCCCAAAAAATTTGGGACCCTGAGAACGAGTTTCGGAGAGGGCCTTTGGACCCCCAAAGGGTTAAAGCTCTTCTAGCAAGCAGCCAAGGGCAGCAGCTGCCAAAGCATCGTAATGAAATAGTTAACCCTTTGACTGTTTCGGTTATATATATACGTCTTACGAGCCACTGTTTCGGACGTATTAATACGCCTAAATTCTAGCGGCCTCAAATCAAGTGGGAGAAAGCTGGTAGGCCCACATATGAGAATGGGTCTGTGTGGTCAGTGTGCGCAGTATAAAAAAAATCAGGCAGCCAGTGGTGCATTGTGGGAAAGCCATTTCAGTAGTCCATGTTCAGCATGCCTAGCGGTAAGAAATACCAGACTTCCCGGCGAATCTGGGACTCTTCTCTTCCCCAGTGATAGCTCTAACACAGATGGCAGTGTCTTTGAAGATGAATTTCATGGTTTTGAGGAGTTTGTGACTGAAAGCAATGCCCAGGATACCAGAAGGAAGGAAGGAAGAAAGAAAGAAAGGAAGAGAGGAAGGAAGGAAGGAGAGAATAGATGAAAGGAAGGAAAGAAGAGATGAAAGGAAGGAAGAAAAAAAGGAAGGCAGGAAGGAAGAGATGAGAGGAAGGAAGGAAGGAAATAAGTAAGAAAGGAAGGAAGGAATGAAGGAAGAAAGGAAACTAGGAAGGAGGTTGTGGGGAAGAAGACATAAGTCCCCTTTTGTGTTGACAGGTTGACAGCAGTGAGGGTGGTGAGTAATGGTATAATATGTCATTTTGACAGCTGCCTTACCCTGACTCAGCAAATTTAGATGTACACACACACACAGCTTCAAGTGCTAAGGGAAGTTGATGGAAAGTGTCCAGTCAATATATATGTGTAGTATGTATATTATAGAACAATAGTAATAAAAAAAATAGTAATAAACAATTTTTTGCATTGTTGGTTTGTGTAAACAAGTTCTGTAAACAATATAATGATAATAATGTTTGTGCAGTTATTGTGTTGCATACAATGAGTGTATATATGTACACAGCACCATACTTTGGTCTCACAGGCTATTACAACCTCAGGTTCAATGGCCTGTTAGCCTGAGTGTAAAAGGGAGCTTGGAGCAAAGAAACACAGTAGAAAATGCTTTGAATTTGTATTTCCTTCACCAAGCAATGATTATATAAGACTTTTGTCTTTTCCTTCACCAAGTAAATAGAAAAGGGCTTTTTACACATATGTACACTATATACAGAAAGAGTAGTATTAGTGCATGCCACGGTTGTCAAGGCAAAACAGCAGCCAAAAGACAGAGACAACCTTCCACAACCAGCTTAATGCAGGAATTCCAATGACAAACTGTGAGTGGTATCCACGTCACCTTTGTCATTGTCAAACTCCCATTATAATTGGCTGAACCGAGTCATTGATTTGATGATGGGGCCCCATCTCAAACCCTTAACGATGGTTCGCTGGTTGGAGGGGAGCCTATGTGGGTGTGTTTAACATGCTCCGAATAAAGGTTACGTACTCTTTGCATGCAACACCCCCTGTAGAAACTAATACAACAGTTTACTGTAATCTTCCTGTTACACAAAGAGTTACATTTATCTCAAATGTCTATTAACTCACATACACTCGTTGCTACTTGGTCAGACCACGTGACACACTGTGGTCAGTACATCTGGTCTGAATTATTTTGTTTATGCACCCAGACTCGCCTCGTCTGGCCCCTTCCTAAGGGAGGAAAGGGTGAGGGGCCCTTAACAAGGGTAGTAAGGGCGCATACCCCCCTCCTTTGGAGAATTTTCTCCACACTGGGGGGCAGCGAAAGTTTTACTGAAAGTAAACTACTCATCGCTTAACATTAATTTGATTTTCTCACTCGCCATCACTGCTGCTTGTCTTTTCTGAACAGCTTCAGTCTGTGTGGTTTCTGGAGAATCACAAATTTTATTTTTGTTTTCAACACTGTGTAATTCTAACGGCACTAATTTATCTATTGTACGCTTATTCACTACACCTTTGCTCAAAACATCAACTGTCCTGATGATTCCATTTGCATCAGGATATATGGTCACAATTTTTCCAAGAGGCCAATGGGACCTCGGACCATCATTGTTAATAATCACTATATCACCAGGTCTTAAGGACTTATAATTTTCTGGAACACCAGCTCCATAGAAGTGTTCTCTCAATGAGGTGAGATAGTCTTCTCGCCAAATTTTCTCCCAGCGTTCAATCACTTTATTAAGGTGTTTGAATTTACGTCTGAGTTGCTCCGGTTCGAAGGACCACTACTGTGGAGGATGGGCTCCTACGATAACGTGGACTGTATGTTACTTAGCTTATTGATGAATCCCAGAAGTCGCAGCCATCCCCAACTTCTGCAAAGGAACATCTATGGCCTCACACTCCACAGGGCTGTAAGATAAATATCAATGTGTGAGTTATTGCCCCAAAGGAGCATATGCCCATATTTCAATCTTAGATGGACTGAAAGGCGTTTTACTCACTGTTTTGGACTTAAAAGTCCACGCATAACTGCCGTCAATAGGTAAATTTTGATGTTCTTGACCACAAGAACTGCGCAGTCCCCTGTTTGATAAGAACACAAAACATACCTTGCTCGTGTAACTTTGAGCGATGGTGTTGGCTCCACCATATACGGCGGAAATGCTGTCTTGATTGTAGAATGCCGCTGAAGTCACCGTCTTGTTTCGATGGAATTCACTTGCGATTGTCTCTACGTTTGTCTTTTTGCAGTAAGAAGCTGCGCACACTTCTGAATATACTGCAATGTTGATGTTATTCACTAAACGCGCTGGAACAGAGTTCTTATCTTATTTCCCTACGTTAGTGGAGATTAAATTAGAATAACGGACGCGTATGACTAATGTCTTATGTTGAGTTACGTCGCCTCGCGCCGCATGACCCCTAGAGTCGTATGACCTCTACAGAGCCTGTATTCAATCGGCTCGCCTCGTGCAGCCACGAGGTGCCTCGTGGTGCTATGGTCAGCACAATTTCAACAATTGCTACATACTGCTACAAGTGGCAATTAAAATGTTTGTGTTCCCTAAATTTCAATCACTGGAACACATGTTTGTAATTTTCAAGTGTAGAAACTAATACAACAGTTTACTGTAATCTTCCTGTTACGCAAAGAGTTACATTTATCTCAAATGTCTATTAACTCACATACACTCGTTGCTACTTGGTCAGACCACGTGACACACTGTGGTCAGTACATCTGGTCTGAATTATTTTGTTTATGCACCCAGACTCGCCTCGTCTGGCCCCTTCCTAAGGGAGGAAAGGGTGAGGGGGCCCTTAACAAGGGTAGTAAGGGTGCATACCCCCTCCTTTGGAGAATTTTCTCCACACCCCCCACCCCAAGAGGGCTCAGGACTAGGCTTCCACCTCAAATGGGTAGAGTGCCGCCATGCCACATTATAATAATGGGACCGCCTTTCCCCTCAACCATCCCGCTCATTAGATAAAGCTAAACTTTTCTCGAGACATAAAGTCCGGCTTTA
This sequence comes from Cherax destructor, assembly GCA_009830355.1. Classification (NCBI taxonomy): domain Eukaryota; kingdom Metazoa; phylum Arthropoda; class Malacostraca; order Decapoda; family Parastacidae; genus Cherax; species Cherax destructor. The sequence goes on along the minus strand of WNWK01019928.1, from coordinate 19,742 downwards.
AATTTAAGAGTGAGACAGCAGACGGTAGGGCTAGTGTAGGTCCAAGGTGCCTGCGGTCGTTAGTAGGGCACCTCCCCACTAAAAAAAAACCCCACTAGGGGAAAAAAAAAGGGCTGGTTCCACCCAAAGTCCCTAACACATCCTAACTAAATACAATGACTTCTGGACAACACATCTGCTAGCGTATTATTTTTGCCAGGGATGTCTGCCTTGTTTATTCTGGACTCTATTTTGAAATTGGCATCGTTTGAAATTTGTGTGAAATTGGCCAAATTGCCAATTTCTGACCACTATTTTGGGTAGTTGTAATTAGTAAATAGGAGGTTTCTTGTACTCAATCGATAGAAGAAATGGAGTTCTAGCGAAATAATTATAAGTTTAGTTGACTGAAACATTGGAATTTGCCGAAAATAGGGCTCAAAGTGGGCGAAATCTCCGATCCGTAAGTGTCATGGCTACCGCTAACTTCGCGAAAGCATAATTCCGTTAGTTTTCGATCAAATTTCATAATATTTGTGGCATTATGATTGGAAAAAGATTCTCTATCATTTCATAAGAAAAAATAATTTTTTTTTAAATTCTTGGACCCTGAGAACGAGTTTCGGAGACCCCCCTTGGACCCTGAAAGGGTTAACATGCTCCGAATAAAGGTTACGTACTCTTTGCATGCAACACAGGCCACATAAGTTAATTGAAAAAAAAAAAATGGAAAATACAAGAAACCTTGGAATGGGAGTAAATATAAGTGTACCGGTGAGCGGCATGCGCCGCTGTTGCCATACGCAGCTCATTTACTGCCAACTTTACGCCTCCATATCTCTGTAAGTATTGATCGCAAAAAAAAAAATTAGGATAAAAACAATCAGAAAAATAATCTTAACATTTTGATAAGAAAAAATAATTTTTTTTTTCGAATATTTTGCGACAACAGGAGAGCACTCAGGATTGGGGGTTTCGACAGTCAAAGGGTTAAACTAAGAAAATTTTTCCGACAGGTTTGAGAGAGAGAGAGAGAGAGCAGTGGACTTTGTCGATCACATCATTTTCTGAGATTGATTTGGGTTAAGGACTGTAATGTATTAGCTAGGTGGTAATGCATGTTTTAGGGAATATACATACATACTTTATTGAGAATACATGACACGTAAGTTATTGGAGAGATGTAAGTTGGTGGAAAACTGGTCTTCAACTACCCCCACTTATGTACTGTTTCTGTTATAACTACTAGTGTTATTACTCTGCCACCACACAGCTCCATGTATCAGTAGTTCTAGTTACCACTAATTCTACCTCTCTATACTCTAGTAGTTATGATAACTACTAGTGTTGCTACTCTGCTAGAACACAGCTTCATGTATAAATAAATGTATAAACCTGTTATAATTAATGCAACCTAATGTAACTTTGTTCCTACAGCATTACTAAATAAAGAAATCCATTCTCATGTACTCTTGTACTCCTTGTAACTCATCTAATGACCATATAAACTGTTATTGCAACACAAATAATTAATTTGATTTGTTTGATCTGATTTAATAAATTGCATTACTACAAATAATAAATTATTATGTTGACATATTATAAAACTGTGATTCTTCAAAATTGTAAAACTGTTATGTTTCAAAATTGTTATGTTCAAATTTCATAGCTTAAATACTCAACTATACTTATATTGTAAATTGTTTACTATAATTTTTACCATTTAGGTGTAAGTTAATTTTAAGTTTGCCCACAATGCTCTGCATATTAGGGGCTTTTGGCATGTACACCCCATTCTTATAACCCATTGTACATCTTTGTATCATGTCACAATAAATTATTATTATTATTATTATTATTATTATGTATTATTATTGTTATTATTATCAGTAGTTCTAGTTACCACTAATTCCACTTTTCTGTACTCTGGTGCAATTGTATCTTCGTCTCTTATGTAATTTGGAGACAAAAATGTGATGGTGAATTCAAGTTGTGGTTTGGTGTTTTAATGTTATTCTTTCGGTTTTTTTTAATGTGGATGTTTCTGGTGTTTTAATGTGGTTCTTTCTGTTTTTTTAATGGTGATGTTTCTGGTGTTTTAATGTGGATGTTTCTGGTGTTTTAATTCAAATTCAAATATTTATTTCATTGCAAGTTTACATAGGTTTTATAATTACAATCGTAAACTGAAGTGCAAGGAGAGCCACTGACATGCCATGGCATTAAGGGCAGCTTAATCTAATAGTTTATAGACTATGTACGTAATGTGGATGTTTCTGGTGTTTTAAGGTGGATGTTTCTGGTGTTTTAATTTGGTTGTTTCTGGTGTTTTAATTTGGTTGTTTTTGGTGTTTTAATGTGGTTGTTTCTGGTGTTTTAATTTGGTTGTTTCTGGTGTTTTAATGTGGTTGTTTCTGGTGTTTTAATGTGGTTGTTTCTGGTGTTTTAATGTGGTTGTTTCTGGTGTTTTAATGTAGTTGTTTCTGGTGTTTTAATGTGGTTGTTTCTGGTGTTTTAATGTGGTTGTTTCTGGTATTTTAATGTGGTTGTTTCTGATGTTTTAATGTGGTTGTTTCTGGTGTTTTAATGTGGTTGTTTCTGGTGTTTTAATGTGGTTGTTTCTGGTGTTTTAATGTGGATGTTTCTGGTGTTTTAATGTGGTTGTTTCTGGTGTTTTAATGTGGATGTTTCTGGTGTTTTAATGTGGTTGTTTCTGGTGTTTTAATGTGGTTGTTTCTGGTGTTTTAATGCGGTTGTTTCTGGTGTTTTAATGTGGATGTTTCTGGTGTTTTAATGTGGTTGTTTCTGGTGCTTTAATATGGATGTTTCTGGTGTTTTAATGTGTTTGTTTCTGATGTTTTAATGTGGTTGTTTCTGGTGTTTTAATGTAGTTGTTTCTGGTGTTTTAATGTGGTTGTTTCTGGTGTTTTAATGTGGTTGTTTCTGGTGTTTTAATGTGGTTGTTTCTGGTGTTTTAATGTGCTTGGTTCTGGTGTTTTAATGTGGTTGTTTCTGGTGTTTTAATGTGGTTGTTTCTGGTGTTTTAATGTGGTTGTTTCTGGTGTTTTAATGTGGTTGTTTCTGGTGTTTTAATGTGGTTGTTTCTGGTGTTTTAATGTGGATGTTTCTGGTGTTTTAATGTGGTTGTTTCTTGTGTTTTAATGTGGTTGTTTCTGGTGTTTTAATGTGGATGTTTCTGGTGTTTTAATGTGGTTGTTTCTGGTGTTTTAATGTGGTTGTTTCTAGTGTTTTAATGCGGTTGTTTCTGGTGTTTTAATGTGGATGTTTCTGGTGTTTTAATGTGGTTGTTTCTGGTGCTTTAATATGGATGTTTCTGGTGTTTTAATGTGGTTGTTTCTGGTGTTTTAATGTGGTTGTTTCTGGTGTTTTAATGTGGTTGTTTCTGGTGTTTTAATGTGGTTGTTTCTGGTTTTAATGTGCTTGGTTCTGATGTTTTAATGTGCTTGTTTCTGGTGTTTTAATGTGGTTGTTTCTGGTGTTTTAATGTGCTTGTTTCTGGTGTTTTAATGTGGTTGTTTCTGGTGTTTTAATGTGGTTGCTTCTGGTGTTTTGTACTTCAAATATCAAACCATAAATGTTATCACAATGGAAATAAATCACTGACTTTTTTTGGGGTTATTTTGGTTGGGTAATTTACACACGTTAGTGCATATGATAATTTGTGTAAGTGTATTTATGTGTACCTGTACCTCAGTAAACTTGTTTACCATTCCATGGACGTTGCTGCTTGCAGATTCACATTGTTTGGTACTTTTGATGGCGTTGCTTATAATTTCTTCATTGTCCTTTTCATCTTTTTAACTGACTTTCTTGCCAAATATTTTGTACTCATATTTATTTATTTCAGGTTCCAAGGCCATTTTTGGAAGGGGTGTGCCAGTGTCCAAGAATTTAAAAAAAAAAACATTCTTATTTTTTCTTATAAAATGGTAGAGAATCTTTTTCTGAAGGTAATAAAACAAAAAGTAAAAAATTTGATTGAAAATTGGCGAAATTATGCTCGCGAATTTTGATGCGTGAGCGATATTTTCGCATCGGTGATTTTGCCAACTTTGACTCCCATTTTAGGCCAATTACATTATTCCAGTCGACCAAATTCTTTGCTATTTCACTAGTATTACTTCTATTCTATCGATTGAGCACAAGAAATCGCCCAGTCAACTGTTTCAACTACAAAATAAAGTGATTGGAAATTAGTAATTTAGCCAATTTAACTCAAAGTTCAAAATATTCCAATTTCAAAATAGGGTGCAGAATAAACAATGCAGGCATTCCTGGCACTAAACTAACATTTCCTCTGTTCATTAGTTACGTTTTCAGTCTTTACAAATGAATTCCATTTTTATTTTTTATTCACATGATGAATTTTTATTCAAACCAAAAAATGGAAGATTTACTTTTATGGAATATTGTAATAATTGTACAAATAACATCACCACATTTGTGAATGTATATTAGACCCACCAGCTGGCGCATATTATACGTGTGAGGTCATTTGTTTACTCTTGAACATTGGCAAAAATTTAACATTTCTGCTATTTTGAGCTCAGTTTCAAGCCATTTCCAATACTAAAACAAATCAAAATCATCTCTATATCTGTAATATATCTTCCATTCTATCAAATGAGATCACGAAATTGCAAATACAACTATAAAAAGTACACGAAAAAACACTGCAAAGTCGCTGTTTTAATCGAAAATTACGGTTTCAGTTTTTGTTCTCTCATTATGCACTATGTGCTGCAGGATTTGTTTTATGTGGTGCACACTTACCACATAGATGTATTCTCTCATATCCAGGCCAAAGTTTACCGCTCACAGCTTATCTGAGTGAGCTGAGCTCATGACGTAGAACTACGGCACGGACCCTGAAAGGGTTAAGATTATTATATTAAAAAGGGATTATTTTGCCATTGTCAAGATTTTAAATTCCTTTTTCCTGTTTAATATCTTTGTTATTCACCCCATACCCATCCTGTGGATATTATGCACCCCATACCCATCCTGTGGATATTATGCATCCCATACCCATCCTGTGGGTATTATGCACCCCATACCCATCCTGTGGATATTATGCACCCCATACCCATCCTGTGGGTATTATGCACCCCATAACCATCCTGTGGGTATTATGCACCCTATACCCATCCTGTGGGTATTATGCACCCCATACCCATCCTGTGGGTATTATGCACCCCACACCCATCCTGTGGGTATTATGCACCCCATAATCATTCTGTGGGTATTATGCACCCTATGCCTATCCTGTGGGTATTATGCACCCCATACCCATCCTGTGGGTATTATGTACCCCATACCCATCCTGTGGATATTATGCACCCCATACCCATCCTGTGGGTATTATGCACCCCATACCCATCCTGTGAGTATTATGCACCCCATACCCATCCTGTGGGTGGTAGTCAAAAGATTACAGAGGTACATAATGGGTCCGTATACATATGGGTCTGGGTACATAATGGGTCCTGGTACATAATGGGTTCAGGCACATAATGGGTTCTGGTACATAATGGGTTCGGGCACATAATGGGTCTGGGTACATAATAGGTCTGGGTACATAATAGGTCTGGGTACATAATGGGTCCTGGTACATAATGGGTCTGGGCACATAATGGGTCTGGGCACATAATGGGTCCAGGCCACAAAATTTTGATAGTTAAACAAATTACAGTGGTAATTAATTATTCATGTTTATATATGGTTACAATCGTAATGAATTATCTCTTCATAGCTTCTGTCTCTTCACAGTGTCAGTCTCTTCAGAGTGTGTCTCTTCACAGCATTAGTCTCTTCACAGTGTTAGTCTCTTAACAGTGCCAGTCTCTTCAGAGTGTCTGTCTCTTCACAGTATTAGTCTCTTCACAGTGTCAGTCTCTTCAGAGTGTCTGTCTCTTCACAACATCAGTCTCTTCAGAGTGTCTGTCTCTTCACAGCATCAGTCTCTTCACAGTGTTAGTCTCTTCAGAGTGTCAGTCTCTTCACAGTGTCAGTCTCTTCACAGTGTCAGTCTCTTCACGGTGTTAGTCTCTTTGCAGTGTTAGTCTCTTCATGGTGTTAGTCTCTTCTCAGAGTTAGTCTTCACGGTGTTAGTCTCTCTTCACGGTGTTAGTCTCTTCACAGTGTTAGTCTCTTCACAGTGTTAGTTTATTCACAGTCTTAGTCTCTTCACAGTGTTAGTCTCTTTGCAGTGTTAGTCTCTTCACAGTGTTAGTCTCTTCACAGTGTTAGTCTCTTCACAGTGTTAGTCTCTTCACAGTGGTAGTCTCTTCACAGTGTTAGTCTCTTCACAGCATTAGTCTCTTCACAGTGTTAGTTTTCACAGTGTTAGTCTTTTCACAGCATTAGTCTCTTCACAGTGTTAGTCTCTTCACGGTGTTAGTCTCTTCACGGTGTTAGTCTCTTCACAGCATTAGTCTCTTCACAGTGTTAGTCTTCACAGTGTTAGTCTTTTCACAGCATTAGTCTCTTCACAGTGTTAGTCTCTTCACGGTGTTAGTCTCTTCACGGTGTTAGTCTCTTCACAGTGTTAGTCTCTTCACAGTGTTAGTCTTCATGGTGTTAGTCACTTCACAGTGTTAGCATCTTCACAGTATTAGTCTCTTCACAGTGTTAGTCTCTTCGCAGTGTTAGTCTTCACAGTGTTAGTCTCTTCACGGTGTTAGTCACTTCACAGTGTTAGTCTATTCACGGTGTTAGTCTCTTCACGGTGTTAGTCTCTTCACAGTGTTAGTCTCTTCACAGTGTTAGTCTCTTCACAGCATTAGTCTCTTCACAGCATTAGTCTCTTCATGGTGTTAGTCTCTTCTCAGAGTTAGTCTTCACAGTGTTAGTCTATTCACATTGTTAGTCTCTTCACGGTGTTAGTCTCTTCTCAGAGTTAGTCTTCACAGTGTTAGTCTCTTCACAGTGTTAGTCTCTTCACGGTGTTAGTCTCTTCACGGTGTTAGTCTCTTCTCAGAGTTAGTCTTCACAGTGTTAGTCTTCACGGTGTTAGTCTCTTCACAGTGTTAGTCTCTTCACATTGTTAGTCTTTTCATGGTGTTAGTCGTCACAGTGTTAGTCTTCACAGTGTTAGTCTTCACAGTGTTAGTCTTCACAGTGTTAGTCTTCACAGTGTTAGTCTTCACAGTGTTAGTCTCTTCACAGTGTTAGTCTCTCTATGGTTTTAGTCTCTTTACAGTGTTAGTCTCTTCACAGTGTTAGTCTCTTCACGGTGTTAGTCTCTTCAGTGTTAGTCTCTTCACAGTGGTAGTCTCTTCACAGTGTTAGTCTCTTCACAGTGTTAGTCTCTTCACAGTGGTAGTCTCTTCACAGTATTAGTCTCTTCACAGCATTAGTCTCTTCACAGTGTTAGTCTCTTCACAGTGTTAGTCACTTCACGGTGTTAGTCTCTTTGCAGTGTTAGTCTCTTCTCAGTGTTAGTCTCTTCACAGTGTTAGTCTCTTCACAGTGTTAGTCTCTTCACAATGTTAGTCTCTTCACAGTGTTAGTCTCTTCACATTGTTAGTCTCTTCACGGTGTTAGTCTCTTCACAGTGTTAGTCTCTTCACATTGTTAGTCTCTTCACGGTGTTAGTCTCTTCACAGTGTTAGTCTCTTCTCAGAGTTAGTCTTCACAGTGTTAGTGTTAGTCTCTTCACAGTGTTAGTCTCTTCACAGTGTTAGTCTCTTCACGGTGTTAGTCTCTTCACAGCATTAGTCTCTTCACATTGTTAGTCTCTTCATGGTGTTAGTCTCTTCACAGTGTTAGTCTCTTCACAGCATTAGTCTCTTTAGTGTTAGTCTCTTCACAGTGTTAGTCTTCACAGTGTTAGTCTTTTCACAGCATTAGTCTCTTCACAGTGTTAGTCTTCATGGTGTTAGTCACTTCACAGTGTTAGCCTCTTCACGGTATTAGTCACTTCACAGTGTTAGTCTCTTCACGGTGTTAGTCTCTTCGCAGTGTTAGTCTTTACAGTGTTAGTCTCTTCACAGTGTCAGTTTTCACAGTGTTAGTCTATTCACAGCATTAGTCTCTTCACAGTGTTAGTCTCTTCACAGTGTTAGTCTTCACAGTGTTAGTCACTTCACAGTGTTAGTCTCTTGATGGTGTTAGTCACTTCACAGTGTTAGTCTCTTCACGGTGTTAGTCTCTTCACAGCATCAGTCTCTTCACAGTGTTAGTCTCTTCACAGTGTCAGTCTCTTCAGAGTGTCAGTCTCTTCACAGTGTCAGTCTCTTCAGAGTGTCAGTCTCTTCAGAGTGTCTGTCTCTTCATAGCATTAGTCTCTTCACAGTGTTAGTCTCTTCATGGTGTTAGTCTCTTCACAGCGTTAGTCTCTTCACAGTGTTAGTCTCTTCACAGTGTTAGTCTCGTCACAGTGTTAGTCTTCACGGTGTTAGTCTCTTCACAGTGTTAGTCTTCATGGTGTTAGTCTCTTCACAGTGTTAGTCTCTTCACTCTCAATACTCAAACAATATACTGCTTTTTTTTGCCAATTTTATATCATCATCAATCTATTTAACATAACCCCTTTCAAAATCAATTATATACATTGTGAATAGGCTTGGACCAAGAACTAAACCCTGAAGAAATGCTCTCTTCATCAGACCCTGATCCACCATGAGACCTGGTCTCAGACCGAGCCGTGGGGGCATTGACCCCCAAAACCTTCTCCAGGTAAATAAGTAGTTACTCAGACAGCTCTGCACTCAGTGCAACTCCTGGTGTGAAGTTAGTTTCCTATATCATGTACTGTATACAAGACTATAAGAGCAGAGCTAAGATTTGATATACACTGTCAACAACACTACTACTGGGAAACCTAGAGTGGATTCTACCATGAAAAGTGACCAACAACATGCAAGCTCTCTCTAGAATCAGCATCCACTAGGCAGAAAGATTCCTTTGATGCACCCAAGAGTGAAGCAGAAGTGTGCAGCACACCATGCAGGAGATGCAATAAGATCTATACAGGATAAACTGGGAGGCATCTTGCAAAATATGTTCAGGAACATATTTTGACAACACTTGCTTCATACACATGTCTAGAGGAGCATCTTATGCACTGGGACAATGCAGAAATGGTCTACAGAGAACCTGACACGAATAGGCACAGTTGAATAGAAACAATCTTAATTGCTGCTTCCAACACTATACTACAAACAGATGGTGATTCCTACTTCTACAAAACTTTAGCACTTATGATACTTCTGCTAGGTGTTACCTCTTGGGTGACATGTGGCAATAAGGGAACCTCATCTTCACCTAACCATCACCTATAACTTGCATTCTTCACTATGTACAGTGCTCTCTAAATCCTCTTCTATCATTTAGAGTGACCCAAGCCCCAGACAAAAGCGTATCCATATTATGTACATGTATCTTTTCATGCTAACATAACATTTAAAAGTTTGTATACAGTGGACCCCCCCGAGTTACAAGCATAATTCATTCCAGAAGGCTGCTCAAGTGCCATTACCGAACGAATTTTCTCCCATAAGAAATAATGTCAAGTAGGTTAGTCCATTTCAGACCCCCAAAAATACACTTACAAAAGCACTTAAAATATTACACTTACATAATTGTACGATTCCCGAGGTGAACGTAACTCGGGGGTCCACTGTATATTCTAATAACTATATCTTTCTTGATGTATGTGTACTGAGAGCAGCAGTGTATGTACACGTAGACAGATTATCTTGGTATAATGCCAATATCTGGCATTAATGTGCTTAAGTACTCCAGTGGAAAATATTCCACTGACTTTTTTGGGAAGGATTATCCTAGGTAATTTACTCCAACATTATGTATGATAATTGTAATCATCCTAAGACTATGTAATTGTACATGAATAAATTTAATGTATTCTTGACTAATGGTGAAAAGGTGACATGTAGCTTTAACCCTTTCAGGGTCAACAGGCCCTCTCCCAAACTCGTTCTCAGGCTCGCAAATTTTTCGAAAAAAAAAAAAAAAAAATTCTTATGAAATGATAGATAATCCTTTTCCAATCATAATGACACCAAAAGTATGAAATTTGATGAAAAACTAACGGAATTATGCTCTCGCAAAGTTAGTGGTATTAACGATGTTTACGCATCAGCGATTTCACCCACTTTGAGCCCTATTTTCGGCCAATTCCAATGTTTCAGTCTACCAAAATTTTAGCTATTTCACTAGAATTCCATTTGTTCTATCAATTGAGTACAAGAAACCTCCAATTTACTGATTTGAACTACCCAATAAAGTGGTCAGAAATTGGCAATTTGACCAATTTCACACAAATTTCAAAAGATGCCAATTTCAAAATAGGGTCCAGAATAAACGAAACAGACATTCCTGGCACTAAAATAACATTTTATCTGTTCATTAGTTACGTCTCCAGGCTCCTCTTACATTACTTTTGCTTTCCATTTTGAATTTTTATTCTCACAAAAAATAGATTTTCAGTTATGTATACAGTAGATCATCATTTAGCACAGTCGTTACGTTCCTGAAAAAGTCATGTTAGATAATTTTGTGTTAAATAATTAAAAGAACTTATGGGAAAAATAGGGTTACATTCCTAGGAGTCCCCAAAAAGGCAAACAAGTTTTTTTAGACCAACAGATCTTGCAAAAATTGAAGGTGAATATGTAATTGTAGTTCATTGTCGTGATATATTACTGCTTAAGACTACAAATGCAATAGAAATAATAGTATTTCTTACCTTAAATTGTGGGTAATGATGTTTGTGGATAGTAGTGAAGAGTGGATATGGATGGTGTGGCCCTACTGGGCTGAGGTGGATATGTAATTGTAGTGCATTGTCGTGATATATTACTGCTTAAGACTACAAATGCAATAGAAATAATAGTATTTCTTACCTTAAATTGTGGGTAATGATGTTTGTGGATGGTAGTGAAGAGTGGATATGGATGTTGTGGCCCTACTGGGCTGAGGTGGATATGTAATTGTAGTGCATTGTCGTGATATATTACTGCTTAAGACTACAAATGCAATAGAAATAATAGTATTTCTTACCTTAAATTGTGGGTAATGATGTTTGTGGATGGTAGTGAAGAGTGGATATGGATGGTGTGGCCCTACTGGGCTGAGGTGGATGCTTGTTGGTTGTCGGTAGAAGTGGATGGTAGAGGTTCTGGTGCTGAAGTCGATGGTTGTATTGGAGTATGCATAAATTCTGTAATGGATCTCTGGGCTCTTTTATTCTGCATTACATTATACAGTCATCCCTTGGTTTTCAATTTTAATCCGTTCCAGATGGATCAGCTAAAACCAAAATCGGTGAAAACCAAAACTATTTTTCCCAAAAGAAATAATGGAAATTCAATTAATCTGTTCCAGAAACCCAGAAGTTTAGAAAAAAAAAAAATGGGGCCTTAAAGATAGATTTACATGCACAAATGAATGAACTCTATGTGGCACTTACCTTTATTGAAGACTGATGTTGCTGGATGGAAGAGAGGGAGGAGGGGAGAGGGAAGAGACCCTATTTTTTGGAAGGGGAATCCCCTTCCATAAGGAATTTAGGTATTAAGTCCTTATCCGGGGTCACTTCCCTGCATGCCTGCTACACTCCCTGCATACCTGCTACACTCCCTGCATACCTGCTACACTCCCTGCATACCTGACTCACCTCCCCTGCATACCTGCTACACTCCCTGCATACCTGCTACACTCCCACTGCAACCCTGCTACACTCCCTGCATACCTGCTACACTCCCTGCATACCTGCTACACTCCCTGCATACCTGCTACACTCCCTGCATACCTGCTACACTCCCTGCATACCTGCTACACTCCCTGCATACCTGCTACACTCCCTGCATACCTGCTACACTCCCTGCATACCTGCTACACTCCCTGCATACCTGCTACACTCCCTGCATACCTGCTACACTCCCTGCATACCTGCTACACTCCCTGCATACCTGCTACACTCCCTGCATACCCTCGCATACCTGCACTCCCTGCATACCTGCTACACTCCCTGCATACCTGCTACACTCCCTGCATACCTGCTACACTCCCTGCATACCTGCTACACTCCCTGCATACCTGCTACACTCCTCACCTGCCCCCTGCATACCTGCTACACTCCCTGCATACCTGCTACCTCCCTGCATACCTGCTACACTCCTGCATACCTGCTACACTCCTGCATACCTGCTACACTCCCTGCATACCTGCTACACTCCTGCATACCTGCTACACTCCTGCATACTCCACTCCTGCATACTGTACACTCCCTGCATGCATGCTACACTCCCTGCATGCCTGCTACACTCTTAAACTCCATCGTGTTTCTCACTTTCTTTACCAAAGGACTGGCACTAGGAGCTTTCTTTGGGCCCATGGTAGCTTATTTAGTAGTCACACACAATAGTCAAGGGCCAAAAACAATGAATTGTTAATAAATGTTTTGTATGAACTCCTGGGGTGATGTTCACTCAAGCATAAACAATGCTAGACTGCGTGACAATGTGCGTGGGAGGCGGTCTAGCGGGCTTTGTATGTGCGGGGCACTGGTGGACAGGTTCCGTACCATCGGTGAAAACTGAGACAATTGAAAACCAACGGATGACTGTACAGCTGACGGTAAGGCATCATCAGCTGGTCTAGACCCCGTTTCAAAGCCCTGCTTCTAGCTTTGTCAGGGTCCTCTTCAGTGAAAAAGTCCGCTAGTTTAGCAGCAACATGGAACTGCTCACGTAACTGCTGCAATGTTAATTGTTTTTCTTCAGGTTCTTCTTCATCTTCTGTTATCTCCCTCCCTTGTATTTGTGCATCGAACTCTGCCAACATGACCTCTGGACTCCTGTCTTCATCATCATCTTCTAAGAGTTCATTCATATCTTCAAAACCATCACCTGGTAATCTCCTTGCCAGCTGAACAATTTCCTGAACCTGACTCAAGCAAGGAAAAACCAGAGAAAGAATTAACTACAGAAGGCCATAACTTTCCCCAGCCTGCATTTAATGTTGATTGGGGCACTTAATTCCATGCACTTCTAGCATAGCTGATGGCATCTGCAATGTTAAATTTACTCCAGAAGCTTGGTACTGCCAGGTTGGAGTCAGAGTCCATTGATGCAACTAGTTTTTTATATATATATATATATTTTTTTTTTTTTTTTGTGTAGTTACACTTGAATGTCTGAATAACTCCACGGTCCAGTGGTTGAATCAGAGATGTTGTATTTGGAGGTAAAAATACAACTTTTACATGTGGGGTCACATCCAGCAAAGCTTGTGGATGAGTACGGGAATTATCAAGAATGAAGAGAGCCTAGAATGCAAGGTTCTTGCTGTGCAGGTAAAACTTGACTTCAGGAATAAAGTGATGCTTAAACCAGTCAATAAATATTTCCTCTGTCATCCATGCTGACTGGTTTGACCTCCAAATTACTGGTAAGGTGTTTTTATCCACACCTTTCAAAGCATGAGGATTCTTAGAGCGGTAAATAACCATGGGCTTACACTTGAAATCACCTGACGCAAAGGAGCAAGGTGAAGCGATCCTTTGCTGTCTTGAAGCCTGGTGCACTTTTCTCTTGCTGACTGCTATAAGTTCGTGTTGGCATTTTCTTCCAGAAAACACCTGTCTCGTCAGCATTAAACACTTGCTGTGGCTCATAGCCACCCTCAGAAATAAGTTCCTGAAATTCAGCAGGGAAATTACTTGCTGCTGTATGATCAGCTGAAGCACTTTCACCAGAAAACTTATTATTATGTAACTTATTATGCAACTTAAAGTTCTTGAACCAGCTCCTGTCCCTCTTCAGGTCACCATCATTTATTTCTCCATTCTTACAGTTACTGTCTACCATTTCAACATTGTACCAGGGGTGGTAGCACCATCTGGCCCAGAGTTTTCTGTCATGTTTTTTATGAAGTCCGATTTGGTGTTGTCATCTTTTAATATCGATGTGATTTTATTCCACAGTTTGGTCTCATTTGGACGTACCCAACAACACATCCCTTGTTTAATATCTCATATAGTAGATTCTTGGATGTCTACACAAGGGGCGTGGCAGCATTTACCACAAAAGTTGCATGTAATCCATGCAGTGGAACGTTTGTTTGTTTGTTTGCATACTACACAAAGTTTCATGATTGATTTTGTTGGTTGTTTTACTGTATATTCTACTAATAGCTTCCCTGAAGTGGTGATCCGTCTATTTGTATCATATCTATTTTATTTGCATGTGTAAGTGTTTGGACAATCTTACCGCTTTAAGTTATTGTTATTATTTGGGTGTTTGATAAGGTCCCCTAAAACTCCGTCCGCTTATTGAATACGGTCGAGGATACCAGTTTTGAATCCGGTCAATGGTTTCCTTATTTCTTGGATCTGACGAGATCCAGTGTCACTTTATTTAATGAATCCTGTAGGGATTGTTTGGGTTATGCGAGACAGACCACTGGAAAATGATTAAACAGAGTAATAATGATCAGTATGGTACAAAAGTATAACTTGCGTGTTGGAGGAAAAAACCGGTGCTTCTGGCAGCACCTACTGTGAGGGGTGGCCGTACCTCTGGCACCCTGGTTTACCTCTGGCAACCTGTTTACTTCTGGCACCTTGGTTAACCTCACCCTGGTTTAACACCTGGGTTTTTATGCACTTATGGTTCACTCTACTGGGTTCAGTTTTTGTTTTTTCTACACCACAACACTGCTGTTTTTTCTATGATGACTGGAAGATATACGGCCTTATGTTGTTGAAATCGTTCACTGACAACTCACAACTCGACACTGTTTATCATATTTTTTCAGCTGGACAAATTACGTATTTCCTCAAGATTGTGCACCTATGCTAGTATGCTAGTGTTTGGAAGGGGAATCCCCTTCCATTAACACTGCAGGTGCCAAGTTATTTTCTGGGGTTACTGGCCTTTTTCTTTTAATGCCACTAGGACCAGGTTGAGAGTCACTGGAACTTTCTCGCAAAAAATCTGTCCAGGGAGCTCTGTGTCTGGCGTTTCTTTAAAACATCCCTGAAATGGGACACCACATTGTCATTGTACATGTGGCCAACACGCCTGCAACAGCTTGGTTAGGGTGATAATCATCCATAAAGCCTTGCACATCAGCCCATTTGGCACAGATCTCCCTAATCCTTGAAGAAGGCACCTTCCTCCATCTCTGTTCCTCCTCCTCCTCCTCTGAACCATTTTCCTGAACTGTGGTCTGTTGTTGCTGTTGAAGCTCTTGCAGATCTTCAGTGGTTATCTCTTCATTGTCCTCCTCCACCAACTGTTCCACATCCTCGGTACAAACATCCAACCCCATGGACTTGTCCAGTTCCACAATTTCTTCCACAACAGGCTCAGGCTCAGGGTTCTGAGGCTCATCCCCAAAACCTTCAAAATCCCTCTCTTGGACACAGTCTGGCCACAATTTTCTCCAGGCAGAATTCAAAGTCCTGGTAGTCACTCCATCCCAAGCCTTACCTATAAGGTTTACACAATGCAGGATATGGAAATGATCTTTCTAAAAGTTTTTTAGGGTCATATTCATGTCTACAGTCACATCAAAGCACTTTTGAAACATTGGTTTGGTGTAGAGTTTTTTAAAGTTGGAAATGACCTGCTGGTCCATGGGCTGGAGGAGAGGAGTGGTATTAGGGGGCAAGAACTTGACTTTGATGAACTTAGTCTTGCACAATTTGGTCTGCCAAGTCTTGAGGATGACAAGGAGCATTGTCCATTATCAGAAGGCACTTAAGTGGCAAATTATTTTCCTCGAGATATTTCTTCACACTGGGGCCAAACACTTCATAAAACCAGTCAAAGAAAGTTTCCCTAGTGACCCGTGCCTTATTGTTAGACTTCCACATCACACACAAATTAGACCTCAAAACCTCATTAAGCAAAATTGTGATCAATTCAATATAATTAGGTATTCATGTTACTTAATTACATCAATACATGTTGGGTCCTATAGCCCCATAACAACGTGCCAGTCATGCTTATTATGCCTTATATCTACAAGCACTGTACAGTGGTACCTCGAGTTACGATGGTCCCCAAAATCGCCCTTTTATATAAGTTTATTTTTTTAAATGCTTTTGTAAGTATATTTTTGGGGGTGTAAAAGGACTAGTCTGTTTTACATTATTCCTTATAGGGATAAATTCGTTTGGTAATGGCACTTGAACAGCATTCTCGAACGAAAAAATATCGTAACTCGAGGTACCACTGTATAGCACTTTGCCTCTAATTTTTGGGTTATCCTAGGTAATTTACACTTTGTATATTAACTGTACTTATATGTACCTGTGAGAGATAGACAGAGATATAATAATTCATAGGCAGATCTATTCGTACCTCGTCTCATACAACATACTCAACCCCTGTCAGTTTGGATTCAGGACCAACAAAAGCACAAATGATGCCATTATACACATGCTAGAGTTAATATACACCGCACTTGAAAAGAAAGAAGTTCCACTGGGTATTTTCATTGATCTACGCAAAGCTTTTGATACAGTCGATCATGATTTACTGCTCACAAAGCTAGCAAACTATGGTATAAGAGGGCACTCGCTCAACTACATAGTCATACCTCAGTAACAAGCCAATACGTGAACACAAATGGAGCGAACTCAACAACAAATTACAGTCGGAGTCCCTCAAGGAAGTGTACTGGGTCCACTCTTATTCCTCATTTACATCAATGACCTACCTAATGCATCACAACTACTCATACCCATATTATTTGCAGATGACACAACATATGTCTTCTCTCACCCAAATCCAGTCATACTGGCCATACTGGAATGAGATTAATAAGTTGAGGAAGCCTAGAGAACAAATGGATTTGACAGTTAAAAATAGGAGAGGAGAGTTATTAAATGGAGAGTTAGAGGTATCGGGAAGATGGAGAGAATATTTTGAGGATTTGTTAAATGTTGATGAAGACAGGGAAGCTGTGATTTCGTGTGTAGGGCAAGGAGGAATAACATCTTGTAGGAGTGTGGAAGAGCCAGTTGTGGGTGTAGGGGAAGTTCGTGAGGCAGTGGGTAGAATGAAAGGGGGTAAGGCAGCTGGGATTGATGGGATAGAGATAGAAATGTTAAAAGCAGGTGGGGATATAATTTTGGAGTGGTTGGTGCTATTATTTAATAAATGTATGGAAGAGGGTAAGGTACCTAGGGATTGGCAGAGAGCGTGTATTGTTCCTTTGTATAAAGGCAAAGGGGACAAAAGAGAGTGCAAAAATTATAGGGAATAAGTCTGTTGAGTGTACCTGGTAAAGTGTATGGTAGAGTTATTATTGAAAGAATTAAGAGTAAAACAGAAAGCAGGATAGCAGATGAACAAGGGGGCTTTAGGAAAGGTAGGGGGTGTGTAGACCAAGTGTTTACAGTGAAACATATAGATGAACAGTATTTGGATAAGGGTAAAGATGTTTTTGTGGCATTTATGGATTTGGAAAAGGCGTATGATAGGGTAGATAGGGGGCAATGTGGCAGATGTTGCAGGTGTATGGAATAGGAGGAAGGTTACTGAAAGCAGTGAAGAGTTTTTATGAGGATAGTGAGGCTCAGGTTAGAGTGTGTAGGAGGGAAGGGGACTATTTCCCAGTAAAAGTGGGCCTTAGACAAGGATGTGTGATGTCACCGTGGTTGTTCAATATATTTATAGATGGGGTTGTAAGAGAAGTGAATGCGAGGGTCTTGGCAAGAGGTGTTGGGCTAAAAGATAAAGAAGCAAATACAAAGTGGGAGTTGTCACAGTTGCTTTTGCTGATGACACTGTGCTTTGGGAGATTCTGAAGAGAAGCTGCAGAGGTTGGTGGATGAATTTGGTAGGGTGTGTAAAGAAGAAAATTGAAAGTGAATATAGGAAAGAGTAAGGTGATGAGGATAACAAAAAGAATAGGTGACGAAAGATTGGATATCAGATTGGAGGGAGAGAGTATGGAGGAGGTGAATGTATTCAGATATTTGGGAGTGGACATGTCGGCGGATGGGTCTATGAAGGATGAGGTGAATCATAGAATTGATGAGGGGAAAAGGGTGAGTGGAGCACTTCGGAGTCTGTGGAGACAAAGAACCTTGTCTATGGAAGTAAAGAGGGAATGTATGAGAGTATAGTTATACCAACGCTCTTATATGGGTGTGAAGCATGGGTGATGAATGTTGCAACGAGGAGAAGGCTGGAGGCAGTGGAGATGTCATGTCTGAGGTCAATGTGTGGTGTGAATATAATGCAGAGAATTCGGAGTTTGGAAATTAGGAGGAGGTGCGGGATTACCAAAACGATTGTCCAGAGAGCTGAGGAGGGGTTGTTGAGGTGGTTTGGACATGTAGAGAGAATGGAACGAGACAGAGTGACTTCGAAGTGTATAAATCTGTAGTGGAGGGAAGGCGGGGTAGGGGTCGGCCTAGGAAAGGTTGGAGGGAGGGTAAAGGAAGTTTTGTGTGCGAGGGGCTTAGACTTCCAGCAAGCATGTGTGAGCGTATTTGATAGGAGTGAATGGAGTCATATGGTTTTTAATACTTGACGTGCTGTTGGAGTGTGAGCAAAGTAACATTTATGAAGGGATTCAGGGAAACCGGCAGGCCGGACTTGAGTTCTGGAGATGGGAAGTACAGTGCCGGCACTCTGAAGGAGGGGTGTTAATGTTGCAGTTTTATAACTGTAGTGTAAAGCACCCTTCTGGCAAGACAGTGATGGAGTGAATGATGATGAAAGTTTTTCTTTTTCGGGCCACCCTGCCTTGGTGGGAATCGGCCGATGTGTTAATAAAAAAAAAAAAAATCTACATGGATCACGACTAATAAGCTTACTCTAAATACTGACAAAACCTACTTTATACAGTTTGGAAACAGAGTTACAAATGTTCCACTTAACATAACACTCAATGGTTCACCCATCACAAGACTCAGAGGGAAAATTCCTAGGAATCACATTGACAGTAGCCTTAAATTCCAAACACACATACAACAAATTTCCAAGAAAATCTCAGACAGTAGGCATATTATCTAAGATACGCTACTATGTGCCTCAATCAGCTCTCCTTGCACTATATCACTCGCTCATTTACCCATATCTCACTTATGGAATCTGTGCATGGGGATCAACAACATTAAATCACCTTAGACCACTCATAACCCAGCAAAAGGCTGCAGTCAGAATGATAACAAATTCTCACTCTAGACAGCATACTCCACCAATATTCAAAAGCCTAAAACTACTCACCATAAAAAACATTCACACTTATTCTTGTGCCTACTACATACATAGAACTCTACATTCTAATATAAACCCTCCACTCAAAATTCTCCTCACCAACTTTAATAGGACCCATGACCATAACACAAGATACAGATAACTTTTTGATGTACCCCGTGTCCATAGCAACCTATGTAAGAATTCTATGCACATAAAGGGCCCCAGAATCGAACTCATTACCAGGAAATGCTAAAATGACCTTGTCTGAAAATCAATTTAGGAATCTATTCAAAAACCACCTGCTCACCCAAAACTAAATACTCATACTGTAAATTGCTTTCTAATATGCTCAAAGTTATTTTCCTATAAAATATTTTCAATTTTTACTATTATATTACCACCTAATCACCCTATACCAAATACTCAAACTGTAAATTACTCTCAAAATGCTCAATGTTATTTTCATTAAGATACTAAATTTTTACTATTTTGTTCCATCCTACTAAACACTTGTTTCACTGTATCATCATTTTGTAATGAACAATGTATTAT
>WNWK01019927.1:0-36829 GCA_009830355.1 Cherax destructor | reverse complement strand
ATGTTTTTATTTTCCCTTACTTTATCATCAAGGTTCTTACTACATGTTCTAGTATGGGGGTATAGTAACCACAGTAACAGTAAAGTCTTATAGTCTAGGATGATACTCACACTCATGATCAGCTGCTGTACCTGAAAAAACTTCTCCTGCCCTCTCCATGGGTTATTTAAACCACCATTACAAAAATATCATATATTCATGGATATACATATTTACAGATCTTACATTCATAATAACATACAATACCATAGCAGTCACATGGCATGGTCCACCTCCACTCTTAACACCCAATTTTCTCCACATCACTCCTACCCTCAGTGTCTTTACACACTACTCCTCATGGGTTATGATAGCTACTTCAATTTAACACCTAACTCCCTTACCTCTGGCACCATTTCTGCCCAGAACATATCAACAAAAGCCCAGTCTCTACCACCAGCTTAACCTGCATCAGCCATCTTGGAAATGAGGAAGAAGGAGGAGGAGTCTCTCTAAGCTCCTCCCACTTCAAAACAAAACAATGAAAAGCAAAAGACTGTCGCTTTGCCCACCCTACACATATACTCCCAATACATCTTATTTACTTACAATGAGACATGCAACTTCACAACTACTTATTTAAATGTGTGTATTTATAACCTATTATATTGAGAAAATCAGGTTAATTCAGCTTCTTTAAGTCTTAAGGGTGGCCTAACCTCAAAACATTTAAGCAGTAATTCTGATTAATTCAATATAATTAGGTATTCATGTTACTTAATTACAACAATACATGCTGGGTTCCATAGCTTCCATAACATGTCCATAACACCCCATAACACCTGGCAATAGGAGCTTTCTTGGGGCCCATGGTGGCTTATTTAGCAGTTGCAAGCACTAAAAGCACTGGAATAATGACAAAATATATGGTATGAATGCGTGGGTGGCGGTCGCTCGCTGGTAAACAATAGCACACTGATGCTGAATGGAGTGCCAGACCCGCTCAGGCCACACATACGCGTCTGGGACGAATCACGAACTTCGAGCGAGTCTGCAAACACCGAACCAATATTTTGCGAGAAAATATCACGAACTCCGAAGCCAATGAACTCGGGGGTCCACTGTATTTTAATTTCACTCTCCGCATTTATCGTATTTCATAGGACCTTTTGTGATCATTTGTAGCTCCACCACTGAGGCTTTTGGAGGTTATCTGAGCCCTTACAGGATAAGATAAGATGGGAATGGGTTCAATAACTTTGTTCATAGGGCACTTGAAGAGGCTAATTATTCTTAGAATTTGACCCTCATTAATGTACGCAAGTGTGGAAAATTTGAAGCCAGTTGGAAAAGGCATTCTCGAGATATGCACAAAATATAATTGAAAAATGGAAAGAAATTAAAAAAAAATAGGCAACCTCTTAAAGGTATCCCTTCAGGGATGCCTAAAAATTCTCAAGCTGAAGTTGAGGAATTCCAACATCTATCCATTATCGGAAGTGAACTATTCTTATGAAGAGAGTTAAAGTTTCTTCAATGCCAAGCATTCAACTCTCTTGAACAGAAGGTGAACACAGATATTTACAGGGGTCGATTCACAGCTCCTGGCCCTGCCTCTTCACTGTTCACTACTAGGTCACTCTTCCTGCTCTATGAGCTTTATCATACCTCTTCTTAAAGCTATGTATGGATCCTGCCTCTACTACATCACTTCCCAGACTATTGCACTTCCTGACAACTCTGTGACTGAAGAAATACTTCCTAACATCCCTGTGATTCATCTGAGTCTTCAACTTCCAACTGTGACCCCTTGTTGCTGTGTTCCATCTCTGGAACATCCTCTTCTTCAAGGGGGGCTCCTTGCTGTGGTGAACAGGCTCTTGGTCTGAGGAATTGGACCTCTTGGTCTTCTTCCTCAGACCAAACCTAATTACCCCCAATCCCTTCCCTCCCCTTTCCCATCTTCCCCATTCTCCCTTTTCCCTTTCCTCCTCCTCCTCCTCCTCATCCCTCCCTTATTCCCTTCCAATTTTTACCCTGTGAGCTCTCCACGGGCATTCTGGTCCCTAGGTAGGGGGAAGGGTACCGTGGTCCATCCCATTCCGTTGAGGTTCTTGGCAGTGGTGCAGTTTGCCGTGGAATCTGGATTGCCGGGGGATGACTTTGGGTATCTTTCAGGCGACTGGTGTATTTCTGGAGGCCACCTTTCGAATACTCTGGGTGGTGGCTGAAGGAGGTATGCTTTGTGGTGGGTATCCGGCCACCCTCTCTTTTGTCTGCTGAGGTGGCTCGGTGGATGTGAGGTTGCTATCCCAGATTGCTGGTTTACTGGCATGAAGGGTAGGGTATGGCACGGGTTCCATGCGGTGTTGAGGTCCTCTTGGGTGCAGAGGGGGATTTACGCCCCTTTCATTCCTTCTAGGAGCTATTCCTCCACATTTCCCCCCTTTTTTATTCTTTTTATTTTCTTCTTTCTTTTTTTTCTTAAAAACAAAAAGAAAGAAGTAGCCTAACAATGGCCGACCCAATCCATGTACCTACTTTCCCCGGGCTTCTTCCTGATACCGCACCCAGTTCTGACCCTACCTCGTTAATGGACAACTCTTTGGACACCTCTCATGCCCCTGTACCTCTTGCTGGTGCTGGTTCGTCACCTGCTTCAGGTACCGGGGTTTCGACCGGCCCTTTTGACACGTCTGACTTTCGCTCTTCTCTGACCTTGATTCCGGCTTCTCCCTCTATGGTGCGGCAATTTTCGGATTGCTCGCCCATCACACGTTGGACCACCTCCAGTCCCACATCCAAACGACCAAGACCCTTACATGACGATTCCACACTTCCTTCTCATTCATCTCAGAAATGACCAGCTCGTCATGCACTCAACTTAAACACTTTGTTTCACACTACTCAATGGACAAAGTTTTTACTCTATGACCAACTTCTCCTAATACCTATCTTTCCGATCATAGTATTGGTAAGGCTCTCTATGCCATGTAGGTAAAGATATCTCATTTCACGCTCTCAAGAGCGGCACTCGCATCATCACGGTCCAAAATGCTGGCCAAGCTCGCGATCTTTCCTTAGACAATAGATACTATTCCTATCACTATTGACAAACATCATTCTCTCAATTCTTGTAGTGGTACTGTCATTTTACCCCACACCATTGTCCAACGGAATTTCCAGACATGTGGTGATGACATTCTGGAGCAGCTTGAGCTCCAAGACCTCCCTATCCTCAAAGTTGACACTTTTGTCCTCCCTGCCCGTATGCAAAGACGTTATCCTTGCAATATAGCTCGTTTAACATTTGACTGCCGTGAACTTCCACCCTCGGTCTACATTGCAGGTCACCGGTTACAAGTTCGAAAGGTGACCCCTACACCACAACAGTGTAGAAACTGCTGGCGTTTTGGTCATCCAACAAAATATTGCAGGTCCATGGCTGAATGCCCAGTCTGTGGTGTCGACGACCATGCCAGTCCTTCTTGTAATCTACCTCCCTCTTGCCTTAACTGTCATGAGGCGCATCCATCGTACTCTTGCTGTTATCAGGTTTACCTAAATGAGCGGGAAATCCGTTGTCTCAAAGAGGCGGAAGGCTTCTCATATGCTATGGCCGTCTCTCATCTATGCCTTCAAGGGAGACTTCCCCATATTTCCTATTCTCACATTGCTAAACGTCCCCCCCCCTTTCTGGGGTCCCAACTTCCGCGGCTTCCTCTGTGGTCGCCCCATCCTCAGTCACCCCTGTCTCGAATCCTTTTGCTGTTCTTGGCTCCGAGGTCCCTACCTCGGCATCCCATACTATCCACACCCCTTCCTCTACTCACTCGCACAGTTCTGTGTCTACATGCCCTCGTCCACCACCTAATCCTCACCGCCCCCCCTTCTTCTCATAAGTCCGGCAAAAAATCCCCATTGCCGGGTTCTTCACCTCTGACTAGTTCTGTAATGTGTGTGGAGGTTCATCCTCCTCCTCAATCAATATCTTCATCTCCTGTCCCCTCCCAAGTTCCTTCCTTGACTGCCCCTCCCCAGGTCGCTTCCACTCCTGTCCCCTCCCAAGTCCCTTCGACAGTTTCCTCTTCCATCTCCTCACCCTCTACTTTAGTACAGTCTATAGTCTCCCCGATGGTTGCTCACCCTCCTTCTTCCATTTCTAATGTAGTCCCACATTCTGCATCTTTGTCTTCCGAAACACTGGAAGTTATCACAGAATTTATTACAGAGACTGGAACGTTGATGGACACCGCTCCACCTCCGGTTCCTCCCCCTCTCTCTTCTCCATCTACATCCCTCCTTCCTTCACAGCGTCCCACTCCTTCTCTGATTACAGATCTTACACTGCCTCCACACGTGGACTTATCTAACCGTAGTCCATAGATACTTCTAACTTCGACTTATACAGTCAACCCCTGGTTCTCATCGGTAATCTGTTCCAGAGGGCCCGTTGATCACCGGTTTGGTCGAACTCCGATTCTATTTTCCCCATAAGAAATAATGGAAATAAAATTAATCCATTCCAGACATCCAAAAGTATTAAAATAAAATATTTTTTTACAACATAAGACATGCTATTAAACACAAGTTTATGAGAAATAAAGAAATAATAGTACAATAACATGTCACTTACATTTATTGAAGAGTTGTTGATGTGTGGAAGACGGGAGCAGGGGAGATGATGGTGTAGTATGCTAGTGTTTGGAAGGGGAATCCCCTTCCATTAACACTGCAGGTGGCAAGTTCTTTTCTGGGGTTACTGGCCTTTTTCTTTTAATGCCACTAGAACCAGGTTGAGAGTCACTGGACCCCTCTCTAACAAAAAATCTGTCCAGGGAGCTCTGTGTCTGGCGATTCTTTAAAACATCCCTGAAATGGGACACCACAGTGTCATTGTACAGGTTGACAGCACGGCCTGCAACAGCATGGTTTGGGTGATATTCATCCATAAATGCTTGCACCTTGCTCCACATTCCACAAATCTTCCCAATTTGCTCTGTCAAGTCTGGAGGATGACCAGGAGCATTGTCCATTATCAGGAGGCACTTAAGTGGCAAATTATTTTCCTCAAGATATTTCTTCACACTGGGGCCAAACACTTCATAAAACCACTCAAAAAAAATTTCCCTAGTGACCCATGCCTTATTGTTAGACCTCCACATGACACACAAATGAGACTTGGAGACACCGCATCTCTTAAACACACTGGGATTTTCAGAATGATACACCACTAAAGGCTTCACTTTAAAATCACCACTGGCATTGGCACAAAGCATAAGAGTTAGCCTGTCTTTCATAGGCTTATGTCCTGGGAGTGCCTTTTCCTCCTGTGTAATGAAGGTCCTGTTGGGCATTTTCTTCCAAAACAGGCCTGTTTCGTCACAATTGAACACTTGTTGGGGTTGGAATTGTTCAGCCTCTATGTACCCCACGAATTCATTCACATAATTTTCAGCCACACTTTTGTCAGAACTGGCTGCCTCACAACACTATGTATGCCACTTCACTTCTAAAATCTGTCAAACCAGCCTTTGCTGGCTTTAAATTCATTCACTTCAGCACTCGTTGCACTCGTTGCAGGCATTTTCTTAACGAGATCATCATTCAACTGCCTTGCTTTTTCACATGTTATCGCCTGTGAAACACTATCTCCTGCTAACTGTTTCTCGTTGATCCACAACAACAACAACAACAAAGTTTCCACTTGTTCCAGCACTGGAGATCTCTATTTTGTGACCATACTTGCACCTTTCGCAACGACAGCATCCTTGATTTACTTTCTCTTGGCCATAATGGAAGAGATGGTTGAATGGGATTTGCCATAGAGCCTGGCCAGCTCAGTGATACGCACTCCACTTTCATATTTTGCTATCATCTCCTTCTTCAATTCTACCATATTTCTGACATTCTTTACCACAGGCTTGGCACTAGGAGCTTTCTTGGGGCCCAGGGTGGCTTATTTAGCAGTTACAAGCATTAAAAACACTGGAATAATGACAATATACTGGTATGAATGCGTGGGTGATGGTCGCTCTCGCTTGTAAACACTAGCACACTGACGCTCCCTGGAGTGCCCGCTCAGCTGGGCCAAGTGGACGCATCTGGGACGAATCGCCAACTCCGAGCGGATCGGCTAATACCGAGCCAAAATTCTTGTCAAAAAACCTGTCGAACACCGATTTGGGCGAACTCCGACGACGTCGAACACCGGGGGTTGACTGTATCTTTTTCTCCATAAATCATGGCTTACTTGCAGTGGAATATCCGAGGCCTCAGGAGTAACCGGGGTGAGCTTCAGGTGTTGCTCTCCCAGTTTTTCCGCTGTTGGGGTCTGTTTGCAAGAACCCAAATTACAATCTAAGTGCTCTTCTTATACGCACTGGTATTCCATACCGTCAGCTCTATGTGCGTTCTTCTCTACATTACACTGCAGCCCGTATCCACTTGAATAAGTGGTATACACTCTGTTCTTTACATCTCTCCCCTTCGCGGGCATTGTCTATCCCAGATGTTGATTTTTTGGTTTCTTCCTTGCCGCCACCCCTTCTGTTAATTGCCGATATTAACGCACACCATTTTCTCTGGGGAGGGTCGCACTGTGACTCCCGTGGCATTCAGTTGGAGGCATTTCTTGCTTCTCTCCCCCTCCATGTTTTAAATATGGGTACTCCTACCCATTTTGATCCTCGAACTCATTCTTTCTCTTGCATTGATCTCTCCATCTGCTCTTCCTCAACTGTCCTCGACTTCACCTGGTCTGTCCTCCCGGACTTACATGACAGCGATCATTTTCCAATCATCCTTAAGTCCCCTTCGTATTCTCCACCTCCTCGTAGCCCACGCTGGCAATTTGACCAGGCGAAATGGGACCTTTACCCACATCTTACTGCCTTTCATGAGGTTCCTTCCTCGTCCTCCATTGATGAGGCTTTACATCTCTTTTCATCCTCCATCTTCACAGCAGCTTCGCATTCTATCCCCCAAACCTCGGGCAAGCATTCTCAGAAGTGCGTGCCTTGGTGGTCTCCTGCTTGTGCTCGGGCAGTACGTTTGAAATGCGCTGCATGGGGCAGGTATCGGTATAACAGAACCACAGAGAGACTTCTTGATTTTAAGCAGAGAAGAGCAATTGCTCGCCGTGTCATACGCGATGCTAAATGCACTTGCTGGCGGGATTACGTTTCCACCATCACTTCGGCTTCCTCGATGAGTGCAGTCTGGAAGAAAGTGCGGAAATTGAGTGGTAAATTCTCCCCCGACCCGGCTCCTGTTCTTCAGGTTGCCAGTGTTGATATAGCACACCCTCTTGCCTTTGCTACTGAAATTGGTAATCATCTGGTTCGCCTTTCTCAGGGGTTCCATCTATGCCCCTCGTTCCTTTCTTCTAAGTCTGCCAGCGAGTTAAAGCCCTTAGATTTTTCTTCTCTCAGAGAAGAATCTTATAATGTGCCTTTTACCCTTCAAGAACTGGAGGCAACACTCTCCGCTTGCCGATCATCAGCAGCTGGGCCAGACGGCATACATATTCATATGCTACAGCATTTATATCAGTCTGCTCTTACTGTCCTCTTACGACTCTTTAATCTTATATGGTCACAAGGAGTTCTTCCCCAGCTGTGGAAGTCTGCTATTGTTCTCCCTTTTCACAAACCGGGTACTACGGGACGTGATACCTCCCACTATCGTCCCATCGCTCTTACCAATGCAATTTGCAAGGTGATGGAACGTCTAGTTAATAGACATATGATGTGGTATTTAGAGACGCACAATAGTCTCTCTACTAGTCAATATGGCTTTCGTAAGGGCCGTTCTGCCATTGACCCCTTACTGTGCTTGGATACGTATATTCGTAATGCCTTTGCTAATAACCACTCGATTATCACCATCTTTTTCGACCTTGAGAAGGCTTATGACACAACTTGGAGGTATAATATCTTGGCCCAGGCCCACTCCTTAGGCCTCCGAGGCAATCTACCATTTTTCCTTAAGGCCTTCTTAACTGAAAGACATTTCTGTGTCTGGGTTAGTAATGAGCTTTCCTCGGAATTTGTCCAAGCTGAAGGTGTCCCCCAGGGTTGTGTTCTGAGCACAACACTCTTTCTCCTTGCTATAAATAATCTGGCATCTGTTCTCCCATCCAATATTTGGTCATCGCTTTATGTGGATGACTTTGCTATAGCTTGTGCAGGTGCTGACTGTCACATCATTGCAGTTTCCCTCCAGCATGCCGTCAACCGGGTTTCCGATTGGGCCACCACTCACGGGTTTAAATTTTCTAGTGGCAAAACTCATCAAACTATGTTTACTAGATGTTCAGTGGTCTCTGATCAAAATTAAAAACGACTTCTTAATCTGCACTGAAACTGGTAAGGAGGTGGAGGGAAGACAGCAGACAGATAGATTAGCAGCTTCTAAAACATTTAGATTCCAAATATTAAATATAGCTCATAACTCTTTCTTAAGAGACCATTTGGGAATTACCAAAACTATGTGTAGAATATTAAAGGAATTAAGGCAAGATGTAAAGAATCATATCCGCTGTTGTCTAGAATGCCAGCAGGTAGGGAAACCTGGACACCCCATTAAACCTGCACCTCTCCATTCCATACCCGCTGATGGAGATCCTTTTTACATAAGAACATAAGAATGGAGGAACACTGCAGAAGGCCTACTGGCCCATACAAGGCAAGTCCTTATCAGAATTAATCATAGATTGTGTAGGTCCACTACCTAAGTCTAAGGAAATCAATATTTATTTACTATTATGGATACTCAAATCGCTCTATAACTTTAAAATTTGAAATAAAATACTATTTTAGCACATTCTTCTGAGTTTTTAATGTTTCATATATTTTTTGAAAAATAATACGAAATATTCTATAATAATATTGCCAGGTCGCCAAATTGGAAGAGACCCGGTCTCACTCCAAGCCATGTCTCACTCCAAGCCCGGTCTCACTCCAAGCCATGTCTCACTCCAAGCCCGGTCTCACTCCAGGCCCGGCCTCACTCCACGCCCCTCAGTTCTCATCCCCCATCACTGACGCCCCTCAGTTCTCACCCCCATCACTGATGCCCCTCACTTCTCATCCTCCATCACTGACGCCCCTCACTTCTCATCCCCCATCACTGACGCCCCTCACTTCTCATCCCCCATCACTGACAGGCGCATAAGCGGGAAATCCGTTGTCTCAAAGAGGCGGAAGGCTTCTCATATGCTATGGCCATCTCATCTACGCCTTCAAGGGAGACTTTCCCGTATGTCCTATTCTCGCATTACTAAACGTCTCCCCACTTCTGGGGTTTCAACTTCCCCTGCTTCCTACCTATACAGCTCACGTATCCCAGAATGTGATACAGCCAGGTTTCTCGGTCTCCTGTTTGACTGTCGATTGTCCTGGAAACCTCACATTATCTCTCTGAAGGCAACTTCTCATAGCCGGCTGAACCTCCTAAAAAACGTCGCATATCTTTCATGGGGAGCTGATCGTAGGACTCTCCTCCGCCAACATTCAGCCCTAATTTTATCGAAACTCGATTATGGTGACCAGATATATTCGGCGGCCTCCGCTGCTACTCTTTCCAGCCTTAATCCCATCCATCACCAGGGATTGCGTTTATGCCTTGGTGCATTTCGTTCTTCCCCGGTTGAGAGCCTCTATGTAGAAGCGAACATTCCATCCTTGTCCGATCCTCGTGATGCACATTGCATTTGCTATTATGTTCGCTCTCATGACCTCAGCAATCCTTCCATGTATAGGATTGTCACAGATGTTAGTAGACGCTCTTTATTTGTTCGTCGCCCCTGTTTACTTCATCCCTTTTCTCTTCGTCTACATTCACTCTTGTCTTCCCTTCAGCTACCATCTTTATATGTTCATGTGACATCTCCCTTACCCCTACCCCCTTGGGAAGTTCCTGCTGTCCGTGTCTGTTCTATTCCTCTACCTTGCGCGAAAGCCCAACTATCTACGGCGGTTTCTCACTTTTTTTCTAGACCACTTCCGTTCTCATTCCCATGCCATTGCAGTGTACACCGATGGTTCAAAGTCATCTGACGGCGTCGGATTCACAGCAGTGTTCCCGGACAGCGTCATGCGAGGGCATCTATTACCCTCGGATAGCATATTTACAGCTGAATTGTATGCCATTCTTGTGGCACTTATCCGTATTGCATCTATGCCTGTGTCACCATTTGTGGTTATTTCAGACTCCCTTAGTGCTTTACAGGCTATCCGAAAATTTGATACACCTCACCCCTTAGTTCTTCGTATCCAACTTTGGTTACTCCGTATCTCTAGCAAACACAAAGATATTGTTTTTTGTTGGGTCCCTGGTCATGTTGACATACAGGGCAATGAACAGGCAGACACTGGTGCGCGGTCAGCAGTACCTGACCTTCCAGTTTCATATAGAGGTATTCCATTCATGGACTATTTTGTAGTCATTGCTACCCACCTTCGCACCCGTTGGCAACAACCCTGGTCTGACCTGCTAAATAACAAACTTTATTCTATTAAACCGAGTATAGGTTTCTGGCCTTCTTCTTGTCACCAATGTCGAGGTTGGGAGACTACACTCTCCCGTCTTCGCATCGGCCACACTCTTCTTACTCATGGATATCTCATGGAGAGGCTCCCTGTCCTTCTCTGTGAGTATTGTCAGGTTCCAGTATCTGTTCGCCATATTCTGTTGGACTGCCCACTCTATCAACGAGCATGTAGAATTTACCTCCGTCGTCTTTGCTTTGCGGCCCTTTCTTTATCTTCCCTTCTTACTGATGGACCCTCCTTTAATCCTGACTCTCTCATTGACTTTTTGACAGCAACTGACTTACTGCATAAACTCTAGCACTCCCCTGTCCCTCTTACCTCAATCTCTTGCTACCCTCTCTCCCTGCACTATCCACTGTCCCGCTGCACTCCATACCCTACTAGTCATCCCTCTCCCTCTTACAACCCATTCTCCCTGCATCCTGCCCTAACCTGCTGTGCTGTATGACTCCTGTGGTTTAGCGCTTCTTTTTTATTATAATAATAATAATCCCATAAGGAATAATGTAAATTAGATTAGTCCGTTTAGACCCCCAAAAATATACTTACAAAAGCACTTACAAAAATACACTTACATAATTGTTCGAGTTGGGAGCAGTACGAAATCCGGGGGTCTACTGTACTTAACCCTTTCAGGGTCCAAGCCGTAGATCTACGTATTGTCCACAGGGTCAAAACTGTAGATCTACGCCATGAGCTCAGCTCACTCAGATAAGCTGTGATCGGTAAGTTTGGGCCTTGATATGAGAGAATGCATCTATGTGGTAAGTGTGCACCATATAAAGTAAATCCTGAAGCACGCAGTGCATAATGAGAAAAGAAAACTGTGACTGTGTTTTTTTTTATTAAAACAGCAACTTTGTGGTGTATTTTCATGTCGTTTTTACGGTTGTATTCATGGTTTCTTGGTCTCATTTGATAGAATGGTAGATATATTACAGAAATAGAGATGATTTTGATTGGTTTTAGTATTGAAAATAGCTTCTAATTGAACTCAAAGTAGCGGAAATATTTGAATTTTGCTGATTTTCAAGAGTAAACAAATCACATCATGTGACCAATACACGTCAACTGGTGGGTCTAATATACGTTTACAAATGAACTGATAGTGTTTATACAATTATTACAATATTGCATAAGAGCAATTCATCTATTTTTTGGTGTGAATAAACATTCTTTATGTAAATAAAAAATCAAAATGAAATTCATCTGTAAAGCCTGGAAACGTAACTAAAAAACAGAGGAAATGTTATTTTATTGCCAGGAATGCCTGCATGGTTTATTCTGGACGTTGTTTTGAAATTGGAATATTTTCAACTTTGTGTGAAATTGGCGAAATTACCAATTTCTGATCACTTTATTGGCTACTTGAAAAAGTTGATTGGGCAGTTTCTTGTGCTCAATCAATAAAATAGAAGTAATACTAACGAAATAGCTAAGAATTTGGTCAACTGCAATAATGTAATTGACCTAAAATAGGAGTCAAAGTAGGCAAAATTGCCGAAATGCAAATATCACCGACACAGTCAAATTTACGATAGTGTAATTTCGTCAGTTTTCCACCAAATTTTGTACTTTTTGTTTTATTACCTTTATAAAAAGATTCTCTACCATTTCATAAGAAAAAAAAAAAAAAAATTTTTTAATTCTTGGGCCATGTGGACCATGCATAGATCTTCGGCTTGGACCCTGAAAGGGTTAAAATAGTAATAAGAAAAACTTTATAAAGATGAGATGAAAGTGTTTCTTCTTTTTTCGGGTCACCCTGCCTTGGTGGGAAACAGCAAATGTGTTAATAAAAAATATATATAAATAATTATACATGTATTAGTTATCCATGTAACCATACAATTAAAACTTTTTCCATTAAGCAAAAGAAACAGTATCTTACATTTAACATTACTTCACAAGAAGAGTTGCTGTCGTCATCACTATTAATCTCATAGTTTGCACTCCTTAAACACTTACTGGTATCTTGTTTGGTACCCTGTAAAGAAGAAAAAAAAAAGAGTTGAAACTATTTTACAACAAGAAATCTTACAACTGATTAATCATAATTTCATATGTGAATAAATTATCAGTTTACTCTTATCAATATAAACAGAAAAGATATATTCTGATAAGCAATGTAGACACATACTTGGTGCCCTTCCAAAGTGTTTACAAACTCGATAAGTTCTCGAAACCTCCTTTGTTCGCCTCCTTTGTCTTGACTATTATGGGGTAAATTATCAGCCATGTTGGTACTAGATTTATCATTTCTAAAATCATCACAAAAAGATTTCTTACTAAAAATTTTTCCTTTTGCTTTTGTAATGTCTCTGGTATTAATTTGCCTTCCTTTTACCGTGGCTGTATCCAGCATTGCATTTACACATGCATCTTTACATGAAACTTGAAAACCACTAAAGTCTGAATCACTGCCACTGCAAAATGAAAATAAATTATCTGCATACATAACTGAAGGGTCCAATGAATGAAGAGTGAGTGAATCCTTGTGGGATTCATGACTTGTAGAGACCCTTTCACCGGGCAAACTTGAAATTGTTGAAAGTTCTACATCATTAGGGTTATTAATAGTTTCTCTGGTACTATGATGGCCTTCGTTTTTATTATGTGCCAACATTTTATTTTCAGCAGACGACATAACTGCATGAAGGTACAATAATGTTTTAGCTATGTTTTAATCTCATAATGTTTTTCATCTAATCACTAGCAGAAAATTCT
The DNA here is from genome assembly GCA_009830355.1 of Cherax destructor. NCBI lineage: Eukaryota > Metazoa > Arthropoda > Malacostraca > Decapoda > Parastacidae > Cherax > Cherax destructor. The sequence goes on along the minus strand of WNWK01019927.1, from coordinate 23,567 downwards.
TCCTTAGTAATAAAAAGTTATTTCCTGTCAGGATAAAAAAATAAAGAATTATTTTTAAGAGTAAATAATATTTTTTACATTTGTTTTATCAAAATTCATTTTACCATACAATATCTATCTAAATACAATCATGCATCACTTAACTGAAATATAAATTGTAATATTAAATACATCGGCAAGCCCTGTTAAAGAATAAAAGGATACAATACCGCAACTGGTGCAATTTTAAAATAACCCGCACTTAAGATATAAATTTTAGTATACGTACAACATTTTGGTCTATTACGGATGGTTCAGAATGGACCAAAGTTCCTTACCCAAACTGATTAATGTCACGAGGTTGGTGTTCAACTTTATAAACAGGATGAGTATCCCGTATGATTTTCCACATCCTCTGAAATACTGGCTACAGAGGGTACAAGAAGAAATCTACAGAAATGAGATTAAATGCAGGTTATGTGTTAAAAGCAAACCCCCATTAAATATTCAAGATCTGTTCCAAGAAATGAGAAAGATACTGAAACTGCTTTCCTAAGTACAGTGGTACCCCAGATTTCGTCAATAATTCGTTCCAGAAGGCTGTTCGAGTGCCGTTACAGAACGAATTTGTTCCCATAAGGACGAATGTAAATTAGATTAGTCCGTTTCAGACCCAAAAAAATACACTTACAAAAGCACTTACAAAAATACACTTACATAATTGTTCGAGTTGGGAGTTGTACGAAATCCGGGGTACCACTGTATTACCTTACTGGAAACAAAATGGTTCTGGAAAAAATTATTGAACATTGAATTTACTTACAAACTGTATATAATTCTTATATACACAGGGAAGCACAAAACACATTAAGGTCATATAGTGTCTAGGGAATGGGAGGTAATTAAGTTAGATTCAACGAAGGAATGGGTAACTCACATTCCTTGGATCAAGAGAACTCCAACACCATACTCATGCTTACACAGCACAGTACAAAAGTAATTTAACAAAATATGGCCTACTCACGTGTGGCAATTTTTGTGGCCTTTGCATTTTTTAACAAGATAGAAAATGTCCAATTTAAAGAACAAATTGTTTCACAACAAAATGTTGGTATAGTAAGCTCACTTATAAAGCTTCTCTATCCAGATATATTTTGTTGTAAATGTGATTGAAAAAGTGCATCCAAACCTGAATAGAACGTGAAAAGGCCTTCATAGTATGTGCTATTTAATTTCAGATGCACTTTTTCAATTGCATTTGTAAAAAACACCATATACAATAGTTTTATAAGAGAACTTGTACATTCCCATTATATAAAAAGATCTCATGATCCATGATATTCTTATTCTCTAGTTTTAAACTGGTTTATACTATTACTGGCCATGATATGAACCGGTAATGCATTCCCATTCTTCAACACCATCTACACACCAATAAAGAATACTGTTCGTAAAGTAACTCTTAGGTGTCCTGAACAATGCTTATCGTTTCTGAATTTTGACTCGTCCGGGAATCGAACCCAAAATTTTTTCAGCCAAGCCAGTTGCACTTCTACTAAGCAGAAAGACAAAAATAAATCAGCAGAACAAATGTCAATGCATGAAGTTTCTGTTATACATTTAAAATTTGTTTATTTTATGAATGCTGAATGATCCCACCTATGCTGCCATGGCATGGATCCGTCAGAGATCTTGTATTTTCCTACTGGCAAATAGTTTACTGTTTTATTAATTAAAACCATCAGCAAGAATTACAGTATACCTTTGATGAGTTTAAAGTTTTTCTACTTCTGGAGCCTGCCCTTGGGCCAGGCTTGTCTGGTGCTTGCCTAGCCAACCAGATTATTGCTGGTGGTGACCCACTGAACCCCATATCCATCACAGGCTGGTTAATCTGGCACCTGATGAAGATACAATTTTTTTTATAAAGACTTCTACACTTGTCCCAGCAGTCTTTCTGATATCTTCGGGTTAAGATGTTGAATAGTCTAGAGCTGCAAATGTTGATAGTGTTCTCTTACTGTGCCCACAGCACCCCTGCTTTTCACTGGGTTTATTTTGCAGGTTTGGAAGAAGAATGTCAAGTACTTTACAGGTATGCATTATCATCTCTCTCTCTATGTCTCTCCTACACTCCATTGAGCTCAAATTTAGGACTTTTAAGGCATTCCCAGTAATTTAATTTTATAATACAACATACCCTACCCTAACCTAAACCAAAATTATATTGTATTAATATTGGTAGAATTACCAACAATATGTTAAGTAAAAAAAACAGAAATGCAACTGTGACATTTTATTGTGGCAATGTTTCGCTCTCCAGGAGCTTTGTCAAGCTGTTACGTTAGATAACTTGTTATACAGTCATCCCTCGGTTTTCGGTTTTAATCCGTTCCAGATGGATCGCTAAAACCAAAATCGGCGAAAACCAAAACTATTTTCCCCATAAGAAATAATGGAAATTCAATTAATCCGTTTCAGAAACCCAGAAGTTTGGAAAAAAAAAAATTTGGGGGCCTTAAAGATAGATTTACATGCACAAATGAATGAAATGAATGTGGCACTTACCCTTTCTGAAGACTGATGGTGTTGGATGGAAGAGAGATAGGAGGGAGAGGGTAGAAACCCTACTTTTTGGAAGGGAATCCCCTCCATAAGGACTCTAGGTAACAAGTCCTCATCTGGGGTCACTTCCTTCTTTGTCTTTTAATCCCACTAGGACCAGCTTGTGATTCACTGCACACCTGTGGCACTAAATATCTCTCCAGAGAGCTCTGTATCTGGCGGCTCTTTAAAATGTCCCTAAAATGGGACATGGAATTGTCATTGTAAAAGTAGCCAGCACGGATTGCAACATCTTTGTCAGGGTGATGTTCCTCCACAAATGATTGCACCCTACTCCACATTGCACAAATCTCCTTAATCTCTGAAGAAGGCACCTTACATCTTTCTTCCTCCACTGAAGCAATTTCCTCAGATCTGTTTTGTTGTTGTTGCAGCTCAAGCTCTTGCAGCTCTTCAGTGGTTAGATCTTCATTGTGGTCCTCCACCAACTCTTCCACATCCTCTCCATTCACATCCAACCCCATAGAAGTCCCCAATTCCACAATACTTTCCACAACTTCCATAGGCTCATCAGGGTTAGCTTCAAACCCTTCAAAATCCCTCTCTTGTACACAATCTGGCCACAACTTTCTCCAAGCAGAGTTCATCGTCCTGGAGGTCACTCCCTGCCAAGCTTTATCTATAAGGCCTATGCAATGGAAGATATCAGTGACCCTTCCAGAACTCTTTAGGGTCAATCTAGTGTCTGAGGTTACATCAAAGCACCTTTGAAACATTGCTTTGGTGTACAGTTTTAAAGTTTGCAATGACCTGCTGGTCCATGGGCTGGAGGAGAGAGTGGTGTTAGGAGGCAAGAACTTCACTTTTACAAATCTGAATTCCTTAGGCATTTGGTCTTCCAAGTCTTGAGGATGACCAGGAGCATTGTCCATTACCAGGAGGCACTTAAGTGGCAATTTATTCTCCAATAGATATTTCTTCACACTGGGGCCAAACACTTGATTAAACCATTCCAGGAAAATTTCCCTAGTGACCCATGCCTTAGCATTAGACTTCCAAAACACACACAATTTACCTTTGTCAACACTGTATTTGCCGAACACTCTGGGATTTTCAGAGTGATACACGAGTAAAGGCTTCACTTTTAAATCCCCACTAGCGTTCCCACATAACATAAGAGTTAGCCTGTCTTTCATAGGCTTGTGTCCTGACATTGCCTTTTCCTCCTGTGTGATGTAGGTCCTCCTTGGCATTTCTTCCAAAAGAGGCCTGTTTCGTCACAATTAAACACTTGTTGGGGTTTAAATTCTTCTGCCTCTACATATTGTTTAAACTCGCGCACAAATTTTCAGCCCCATCTTTATCTGAACTGGCACCCTCACCATGCCTTACAACACTGTGTATGCCAGTTCGCTTCTTGAGTTTCGAACCAGCCTTTGCTGGCCTTAAATTCATCAACCTCAACACTGGTTCCAGGCATTTTCTTTACAAGATCGGCATGCAACAGCCTTGCTTTTTCACATATGATGGATTGCACAACACTATCACCCGCTAGCAGTTTTTGGTTTATCCACACCAATAACAATTTCTCCATATTTTCCATTGTTTGTGATCTCTGTTTCGTTATCGTATTCACCCCTTTCGCAACATTAGCTTCCGTGATTTCCTTTCTCTTTGCCACAATGGAACTGATGGTTGATGGGTTTTTCTTGTATATCCTGGCGAGCTCGGCAATACGTACACCACTATCATATTTTTCTATTATTTCTTTCTTCAGTTCTATTGTGTTCCTCACTTTCTTTACCAAAGAACTGGCACTAGGAGCTTTCTTTGGGCCCATGGTAGCTTATTTAGTAGTCACACACAATAATTAAGGGCTAAAAACAATGAATTTGTTATCATTCTGACTGCAGCCTTTTGCTGGGTTATGAGTGGTCTAAGGTGATTTATTGTTGTTGATCCCCATGCACAGATTCCATAGGTGAGATATGGGTAGATGAGTGAGTGATATAAAGCAAGGAGAGCTGATTGAGGCACATAGTAGCGTATCTTTGATAATATGCCTACTGTCTTTGAGATTTTCTTGGAAATTTGTTGTATGTGTTTTTGTAATTTAAGGCTAAGTCAATGTGGATTCCTAGGAATTTTCCCTCTGTGACTCTTGTGATGGGTGAACCATTGAGCGTTATGTTAAGTGGAACATTTGTGGCTCTGTTTCCAAACTGTGTGAAGTAGGTCTTGTCAGTATTTAGAGTAAGTTTATTAGTCGTCATCCACGTTGAAATTTTCTGTAATTCGGCATTAACAGTATTAGTCAGTATGACTGGATTTGGGTGAGAGTACATAGATAAGCAATATAACATCTGTTATATATAAAAAACATACAGAATAGCAACAAAAATCTACAGATTTATTCACAGGGAAACAAAAATTGACTTGTTGTTGCATAAACTTTAATACAGTATTTTATTTTCTCACGTGCTTGCTCACTGTAGGCAATAATACAGAGGAAGATGAAGCGATGCATTATAAAGTATAGGCGCTACTTGATTTATGTTCCGATGAACCTATCATAAGTCAAAAATATCTAAAGTCAAATATGAATATATGCTAAATAAATAAGTAAATAAATAACTACTATCACTGAACTAAGTACTAAACAATCAAATATGAATATATGCTAAATAAATAAGTAAATAAATAACTACTATCACTGAACTAAGTACTAAACAAAAAATTACTGTAACTAACTAAATGCCAGTGTTGAAAAGTAAATAAATAAATACAAGTTATGGACTTGTTGCCTTCATGCTTGGTGATTATCTTAACCCTTTGACTGTTTCGGTCGTATATATACGTCTTACGAGCCACTGTTTCGGACGTATCAATACGCCTAAATTCTAGCGGCTTCAAATCAAATGGGAGAAAGCTGGTAGGCCCACATATGAGAGAATGGGTCTGTGTGGTCAGTGTGCGCAGTATAAAAAATCCTGCAACACGCAGTACATAATGAGAAAAAAACTCCAACCATTTTTTTTTATTAAAACGCCGACTTTGAGGTGTATTTTCGTATAGTATTTATGGTTGTATTCTCTTTTTTATGGTCTCATTTGATAGAATGGACAACATACTACAGAAATATAGATGATTTTGATTAGTTTTATGATGAAAACGACCTTGAAATTGAGCTCAAAGTAGGAGAAATGTTCGATTTTTGCAAATGTTCAAGAGTAAACAAATCACGCCACGCATCCAATACACATCAATTGGTGAGTCTAATATTCTTTCACAAGTGCACTGATATTATTTATACCATTTTTACAATAATGCAATAGTCTGCATAACTGTAAATCTTCTATTTTTTATGTGAATAAAAAATCAAAATAGAAAGCAAAAGTAATATAAAAGGGGCCTAAAGACGTGACTAATGAACAGATAACATCTTATTTTACTGCCAGGAATGTCTGCATTGTTTATTCTGGACCCTATTTTGAAATTGACAACTTTTTTATTTTGCATGAAATTGGCCAAATTGCCAATTTCTGATCACTTTATTGGGTAGTTGAAATCGATAAATTAGTGGTTTCTTGTACTCAATCGATAGAACAAATGGAGTTCTAAAGAAATATCTATGAGTTTGGTCAACTGGAACAATGGAATTTACCGAAAATAGGGCTCAAAGTCGGCAAAATTGCCGATGCGTATGTATTGCTGAGATCACTAACTTCACGAGAGCGTAATTCCGTGAGTTTTCAATCAAATTTCAAACTTTTGGTGTCTTTACCATCGGGAAACAATTCTCTATCATTTCATAAGAAAAAATAATTTATTTATTTATTTTAAATTTTGCGACAACAGGAGAGCACTCAGGATTGAGGGTTGCGACAGTCAAAGGGTTAAGTTTCATCTCCAGAGTAATTGCTTTTGCACCATCGTAAATTCAAAATATTATAAGTCAAACCATCGTAAGTCGAAGAGCACCTGTACTATTATATAGGAGTCAATAAGTTGTTTTATGGTTTTTACCCAAAATATATGTACAGTATTTTAATCGAATAAATATTAAAGATCTGTCTTAAAATATGGATCTATTTTAGAATTACAATTGTGAAATGGTGCATTTTTGTATTAAAATGCAGAAATATAGTGTCGGGAATACTTTTAGCTGTATTTCAGATACCTAGTAGAAATAAAATAAAAATAAGATATAGGCAGGCCCCACTTTACAACACTTCACTTTACGGTGTTTCGCTAATACAGCAGTTTTCAATTACAGTGGACCCCCGAGTAACGAGCACCCCGGAAATCGTACAATTATGTAAGTATAATATTGTAAAAGCTTTTGTAAGTGTATTTCTGGGGGTCTGAAATGGACTAACCTACTTGACATTATTTCTTAACCCTTAAACTGTCCACACGTAGATATACGTTCACTCGCGTAGCTGACCGAACGTAGATCTACGTTTTTTTTCAAATGCTTTTAACCTTGCCACGATAAGCCTGAGTTGCCTAGAGATTAGAGAATGGGTCTGTGAACTCAGTGTGTGTAGTATTACAAAATGTGGGAATGACAAACAAAATGCACTCTTCATTTTAAAGAAAACGAACAATTTATTTTTTCTCAAAATCCTCGGTCAGCTACGCGAGTGAACGTATATCTACGTGTGGACAGTTTAAGGGTTAAGGGAGTAAATTCGTTCGGTAATGGCACTTGAGCAGGCTTCTGGAATGAATTTTGCTCATTACTCGGGGGTTCACTGTATACCCTTTCTTCTTTTATTCAGACTATAAGCTAAGGATGAAAATATTTTAAGGTAAGTAATGTGTGTGTATTGTATATCCATTTTTTAGGCCTAGCTCTATTGCTCACTTAATTCATGATAGTGTAAGTAAGTTATCAGGATTTTATACGCATTTGAAAGTGAAAAAAGGGTATGATTCACTTTCAAGCAATAGCCCAAATCCTAACCTGCTGTATAAGCGGGGCCCTCCTGTATAGTTAAAAAAATTTTTTAGAAATTCATCATTATTACATTAATGGTGGGAGCGCTAAAGCAATAGGGGTCACACAGTGTCAAGGGGAGTGGAAGGTAATCAGACGTGATTCAAGGAAAGTGAGGTTAGGATTAATTCCTTGAATCAAGAGCCCCCTCCTTGAAATTATAGGATTCCTCTTGAGCTAGGGGTCAGATAACAGTGAGTAAAAAGAGGCATTCTGAAATATGTTTATGAGAACTGAGCAGCATAATCTAAATGAGGCTTTACTAAGGATATACAGTGGTACCCCGGTTTACGATGGTCTCCAAACTCGCCCTTTTATGTAAGTTTATTTTTTTAAATGCTTTTGTAAGTGTATTTTTGGGGGTCTAAAAGGACTAGTCTATTTTACATTATTCCTTATGGGGATAAATTCGTTTGGTAAAGGCACTTGAACAACATTCTGGAACGAAAAAAATATCGTAAACCGAGGTACCACTGTATAAAATTGAAGTACAACCTTAGGACTTTTATTATTTATAGTTCCTGATGAAAGAAATCACAATAATACAAGTGATTGGAAATATGGAAAAAATACCACAGTGAAAATAGGAAATAAAACCTGTGTAAGCACATGAAAGTGCTCAGGTTTTATTTCCTATTTTTCCCTGCAGTATTAGCTTTATTTCAGACACTGATGCACAGTTGTCTTGGCTTTAAATTCATTTTAACCAGAACACTTTAGTTATTTCCTCAATCAAATTGAATGAGATTAAGACACTTAACCCTTTGGGGGTCCCAAGGCCCTCTCCGAAACTCGTTCTCAGGGTCCCAAATTTTTCGGAAAAAAATGAATTATTTTTTCTTATGAAATGATAGAATCTTTTTCCGATCATAACGCCACCAAAATTATGAAATTTGATGGAAAACTAACGGAATTATGCTCTCGCTAAGTTAGCGGTATCAATGACATTTACGCATCGGCGATTTCGCCCACTTTGAGCCCTATTTTCGGCAAATTCTAATGTTTCAGTACACTAAAATTATAGCTATTTCACTAGAATTCCATTTGTTCTATCAATTGAGTATAAGAAACCGCCAATTTACCAATTTGAACTACCCAATAAGGTGGTCAGAAATTTGCAATTTGGCCAATTTCACACAAATTCCAAAAGATGCTAATTTCAAAATAGGGTCCAGAATAAACAAGACAGACATTCCTGGCACTAAAATAACATTTTATCTGTTCATTAGTCATGTCTCCAGGCCCCTCTTACATTACTTTTGCTTTCCATTTTGATTTTATTCTCACAAAAAATAGAAGATTTACTGTTATGTATACAACTGCATCATTGTAAAAATGGTATAAATAATATCAGCGCACTTGTGCAAGAATATTAGACTACCCAGTTGATGTGTATTGGACGCATGGCGTGATTTGTTTACTCTTGAACATCAGCAAAAATCGAACATTTTCACTACTTTGCGCTCAGTTTCAAGGTATGTACTTGTCATCGTGAAACCAGTCAAAATTATCTCTATTTCTGTAATATATCATCCATTCTATCGAATGAGACTAAGAAAACGAGTATACAAGCATAAATACTATACAAAAATAGACTGCAAAGTCGCTGTTTTAAGCCAAAAACATGTCAAGAGTTTTTTTTTTCCTCATTATGCACTGTGTGGTGCAGGATTTTTTTTTATACTGCGCACACTGACCGCACAGACCAATTCTCTCACATCTAGGCATACCAGCCTGTTTCCACTTGATTTGAGGGCGCTAGAATTTAGGCGTACTAGTACGACGAAAACCCTGGTGCATAAGGCGAACTAGTACGGCCGAAACCCCGAAAGGGTTAATTAAGCAACATATGGGAATCTTTATTGAAGAAACGTTTCACCACACAGTGGCTCCTACAGCCCTATGCTGTACTTTCTACAAGATTGATGGACTGAGCACATCGACTCAAGGCTGAGGGACTGATTACCTCAAACTCCTCCTCTCCTTATAACTTTCTACTTTGTATTGGACTGATTAAGCCACTGTGTGGTGAAACGTTTCTTCAATAAAGATTCCATATGTTGCTTAAGTGTCTTAATCTCCAACTTGTTGGTTTTCAAAACCATTTGTCACATCTGTCAGACACTGCAACATCATGGGATCTTCATACAAACAAATTCTTCAATACTTGTCCAACCTTTGGAAGAAGATCTACTTCGACTAGTGGATGGTACCACTATGACCCTGCCGCCTCCTGCTTTGCCTCACCTGACTACAGTATATAAGCCACTTCTACAGCTCTATGCTTGTACTTTCTACAAGACTGATGGACTGAACACATCAACTCCAGGCTGAGGAACTGATTACCTCAAAGGGTAAATTACCAAGGCGGGAAAATGAATTATGAAGAGTGGAAATTTATGAAGCAGAAATTTCCACTCTTCATAATTCATTTTCCCGCCTTGGCTACCCTTCCCATTTCATAGACTCTGCTTTCTCTCGTGCCAAACAGACTTTCTTCTCTCCTAAACCCTCTACTCCTGGGAACTCTCCTGTCCTCTGCCTTCCCTACATCTCTGGTCTCTCTAATCTCAACAACTCTCTCCGTTCCTTAGACATCAAACTTACCTTTCGCCAGACTAACACTCTTCGCACTAATCTAGTTCATATCTCCCCTCCCTCTATAGATTCTCCTGGTGTCTACTCTATTTCTTGCTCCTCCTGTCCTCTTCAGTACTTCGGAGAAACTGGCCGATCTCTTTCTGACAGACTTAGGGAGCACAAAAATAGTGTTAGGCTTGCCAACACTAATAATGCTCTTTTCTGTCATGTCAGAGATCACAGTCATCCTATTGATTGGTCTTCTGCTAAAACTGTCTACCCTACGTCTAAGTTTCACAGTCGCCGTCTGGTTGAATCCTCCCTTATACACAACTTTCCCTGTATGAATCTTAGCCCTGGCTTTGTCTCTGTTGATGCTTTCCTCTCCCATTACATTGTTAAATGCTCCAAACTTCAGAACACCCGTGACTTAACCTGATTCCTTCCCATTTTATCTCTTCCCCCTTCTCTTTCTCCTCTGGGTTTTCTTTTCTTTCGCCTTGTATTTGTCCTTTTTTATTTTATTTACCTTTTCCCCTCTCTGTGTTCGTGTCCTAACCCATGCGGGCCGCCAGCTTCATTGCAGTGCTCCTTTCCTAGAATATGACTGACTCCACTACTACTACTACCACTTCCATTACTACCTCCATTATTACCCCACTTTCTTGTGCCCTGCCCTGTCTGCCTGCCTATAAATACCCCTTCCACCTGTCTTGTGTGTTAGTGTGACTTTGTAAATGGTCCAAGTCGGACCGAAACGTCGTCGTAAGCTCCTCTCTTTTTATATGTGCGTGTTGTGTGTGTAGTGCATAAGAGATTGCAATGAATCTAATAGAATTCTTGGCTACATATCAAGAAATATTAAAGGCCACATTTAGATCATGTTGAGTTTCAGTATTACAGAATGGACATAAACATGGTGGAAAACACAGAGAAGGATGAAGTTGATTCCATTCATCAGAAATGTTTCCTATGAAGATATGCTGAAGTCACTGAATCTCCACTCTCTGGAAAGATGTAGAATTATTATTGACCATAATAATATATATGTACAGAACAAGAGATTGCATGATTTAAATATATACATACATGGCAAAGCCCACAACTATGAATGTCATTTAGGAAGGATTTCAATGAAGTGTACAAAAGGGAAAGAGGAATAAATAAAGGGAATATGACTGAAGTACTGAAAATGGCTAACCAAAGCAAATAATGGCACAAAACCGTGGCTGGAACATACACAAATAACCAGCACTTAGGAGGTTGAAATTTATAACGTTTTAGTCTTCCAAGTGTGGGCTATTTGTGTAAGTTAAGAATTGTTTGGATTTTTAAACTAGAGGCTTAGCTACCCAGGATAACCCAAGAAAGTCAGTGCGTCATCGAGGGAATATGTTTTATTTCCACTGGGGTCCTCAATCTTGTCCCCCAGGATGCAACCCACAACAATTTACTAACACCCAGGTACCTACTTACATGCTAGGTGAAGAGGGACAACAGGTGTATACCTGGAGAGGGTTCCGGGGGTCAACGCCCCCACGGCCCGGTCTGTGGCCAGGCCTCATGGTGGATCAGGGCCTGATCAACCAGGCTGTTACTGTTGGCCACACACAAACTGATGTACAAGCCACAGCCTGGCTGGTCAGGTACTGACTTTAGGTGTTTGTCCAGTGCCTGCTTGAAGACAGCCAGGGGTCTATTGGTATTTCCCCTTATGTATGCTAGGAGGTAGTTGAACAGTCTTGGGCCCCTGACACTTATTGTGTTATCTCTTATCATGCTAGTGGCACCCCTGCTTTTCATTGGGGGGATGTTGCATCATCTGCCGAGTCTTTTGTTTTCATAGGGAGTGATTTTCGTGTGCAAGTTTGGTACTAATCCCTCTAGGATTTTCCAGGTACATGTATATATAATCATGTATCTCTCCTGCATGAATTCTAGGGAGTACAGGTTTAGGAACTTCAAGCGTTCCCAGTAATTCAGGTGTTTTATCGCAGTTATGTGTGCCATGAAGGTTCCCTGTACATTTTCTAGGTCGGCAATTTCACCTGCCTTGAAAGGTGCTGTTAGTGTGCAGCAATATTCCAGCATAGATAGAACAAGCGACCGGAAGAGTGTCATCATGGGTTTGGCATCCCTAGTTTTGAAGGTTCTCATTATCCATCCAGTCATTTTTCTAGCAGATGTGATTGATACAATGTTATGGTCTTTGAAGGTGAGATCTTCTGACATGATCACTCCCAGGTCTTTGACATTAGTTTTTCGCTCTATTGCATGGTTGGAATTTGTTTTATACTCTGATGTAGTTTTAATTTCCTCACGTTTTCCATATCGGAGTATAATTGAAATTTCCCATCATTGAATTTAATATTGTTTTCTGTGGCCCATTTAAAGATTTGGTTGATGTCTGCCTGGAGTCTTGCGGTGTCTTTAATGGAGGACACTGTCATGCAAATTCAGGTGTCATCTTCAAAAGAAGACATGGCACTGTGGCTAATATCCCTGTCTATGTCAGATATGAGGATGAGGAACAAGATGGGAGCGAGTACTGTGCCTTGTGGAACAGAGCTTTTCACCGTAGCCGCCTCAGACTTTACTCTGTTTACTACTACTCTTTGTGTTCTATTTGTTAGGAAATTATAGATCCATCTACCAACTTTTCCTGTTACTCCTTTATCACACATTTTGTGTCCTATTACACCATGGTCACACGTGTCAAAGGCTTTTGCAAAGTCTGTGTATATTACATCTACATTTTGTTTGTCTTCTAGGGCATCCAGGACCTTGTCATAGTGGTCCAGTAGCTGGGACAGACAGGAGTGACCTGCTCTAAACCCATGCTGCCCTGGGTTGTATAACTGATGGGTATCTAGATGGGTGGCAATCTTGCTTCTTAGAACCCTTTCAAAGATTTTTATGATATGGGACATTAGCGCTATTGGTCTATAGTTCTCTGCTATTGCTTTACTGCCCCCTTTGTGGAGTGGGGCTATGTCTGTTGTTTATAGCAGCTGTGGGACAACCCGTGTCCATGCTCCCTCTCCATAGGATGTTAAGAGCACGTGATAGGGGCTTCTTCCAATTCTTGATGAACACGGAGTTCCACGAGTCTGGGCCTGGGGTATAGTGTATGGGCATGTCATTTATTGCCTTTTTGAAGTCATTTGGCATCAGGATAATGTTAGCTAGGTTTGTCTACCAAATTCTGTGGCTCTCTCATAAAAAATTCATTTAGGCCTTCAACTCTCAGTCTGGTTAGCGGCTCGCTAAAAACCGAGTCAAATTGGGACTCGAGTAGCTTACTCATTTCCTTGCTGTCATCTGTGTAGGGCACATCTCGTTTAAGTAGGGGCCCAATACTAGATGTTGTTCTCAACTTTGATTTGGCATAAGAAAAGAAATTCATGTACAGTGGACCCCCTAGTTACGATCATAATTCATTCCAGAAGGCTGCTCAAGTGCCATTACCGAACGAATTTTCTCCCTTAAGAAATAATGTCAAGTAGGTTAGTCCATTTCAGACCCCCAAAAATACACTTACAATATTACACTTACATAATTGTACGATTTCCGAGGTGAATGTAACTCGGGGGTCCACTGCACTTTGCGTTTCTTTCAATTTCATTTATGGCCTTTAGTGTAAGGAAACACGCTCAGTGTTTCCACCCTTGCCAGGGACTGAACCACGAACACTCATGGTGTGAGGCGAGAGCGTTGCATACCAGGCTTTAAATACAGGTTGGACAAGTATGTGAGCAGGTGTGCATGGACGAGTTGAACTTGCCTAGCACTGCTTCCCTATTCTTAAGGTTAATCATAATTTTAGTTTTACAGTAGTTTTATGTAGTAAATTGTCTCTTGTGGCTTGCTTGGCAACACTTGCCTCACACACTGAGTGACTGTGGTTCAATCCCCGGCATGGGTGAAACTTCAGGCATGTTTCCTTACACCTGCTGTCCATACCTGGGTTTTAGTTCACTGGTGTAGGTGGCATCCTGGGAGACCGAAGAACCACAATGGAAATAAGATACAGTCCTCAATGATGCACTGACTTGGGTTATCCTAGGTGGCTAATCCCCAGGTTAAAAATCTGAACAGAATCTTTGGATATCTTAGGATAACCCAATACTACTCTAAAGTGACTTATTTCCAATTTAGTAGTATATCATAGTTCTTATTACAATCACAAGCGCTAAACCCATAAGGGTCATACAGCACTGTATTTCCATTGGAATAACTGGTTCCTATTTGGTTCCTCGAGTTCCACTGTGATCATAAGAACATAAGAAAGAAGGAACACTGCAGGAGGCCTACTGGCCCATGTGAGGCAGGTCCAAGTCTCCCACTGGTTTAAGCCAATGCACCAACCCAGCCAGGTCAGGTCACATTCACTTAAGGGAGGAGCACGACATCTGACCTAGTAGCACAAGCTAGTCAGGTCCAACTCACACCCACCCACACCCACTCATGTATTTATCTAACCTATTTTTAAAACTACTAATTATCTGTAAAGCAAAAAAATAAAATATATTTGCAAAAATACAGTAATTATTTTAACCAGGGAGAGCATTAAACCCATATGGGTCATAAAATGCATAAGTAATGGGAGGCAATCAGGTTTGATCCAAGGGAAGGGTAAGCCCCGTCCCTTGGATCAAGATCCCATCACTGGTACCAAGGCAGTGTAGGTCAAACCCACAGGGGAAGCGCTAAGCCTTTATGGGCCACCGAAGAAATCTTATCTTAGAACCCGGGACAATGACATGAGGTTTATAATGCCGTGGGGGACGCCACCCCGTCATACCATATTATACACCATATTTCACATGGGGAATGGGGAAATATAAGAAAATCAGAAAATGGGGCAATGGAAGTGCAAGAATGGATAATGGGAGACCATCAAAACAATTCCACATCCCTGGATCAAAATCCCTCTGATAAGGGAAAGCAAGTGTCAACCACCTTCAAATTACTTTCACTTCATTTTATAACTTTCAAAATTTAAAATTAGTAAAGTCTCAAATACTAACCTTCATAGTTTAATGTTAAAAAGCTCAGTGAAGGTTTATACCATTAAAAAACACTTGTTTAAGTATAATGTTGAAGAATATAAAGCAAGAGCGTCCCACTGGCTAAATTCAAGGTCATCGAACAGTTATAGATTTAGAATCTTTCATATGACCACCCATAATATGGATATATATATTTTTTCTTGTCATCTAGGAGCCTATACACTAACTGAGATCATTATAAAAAAAATCAATATAATTTTGGCAAACTGTTTAAAATAAAAAAAATATTCCCCTTAAAAAAAAAATGGAGTACACATTTTTGGAGAGAAAATAATTAGTATTTTCGGCATTTCGGGCATATATGGTGCAATACATGGCCGTTTTTTTCAAAAATCATGTCAAAAAATGTATATTCAAAGCATTATCAATATTATTTGAATAGTCAAGAGTATATATTTATTATTTCAGGCAACACCAGGAATATCAATAAAAAAAAATCACAATGTAAATAAATCAATATTTCACTTTATTGGTTTTCCTTGGTTAAATTCTATATAATTTACTATATATGACTATTGTAAAAGGTTGGAATTGTGTCATGAGGCCTAAATAAAAAAAAATATGAGGCAGAAATTGCAGTAGAAGGTATTGACAATTTTTTTACATGGTTAAAATATGAATTACAAGATTATTAGATAAATAATAAAAAAAACACAATACCAAGACTGAATCAATACACAATAACCCACAATCCCATGACTAGAACAATACACAATAACCCACAATCCCATGACTAGAACAATACACAATAACCCACAATACCATGGCTACTGGAACAATACACAACCCACAATGCAATGACTGGAACAATACACAATAACCCACAATCCCATGACTAGAACAATACACAATAGATATCTACTTGCTGCCAGGATACACAGCAATACACAACTGCAGACCACATCAAGCGGGGGGAGGTATTGCAATCTATTACTCTAATGAAATATCCTGCTGTGACACCATTTGCTATAATGATGAATATGGAGAATATATTTTTGCCATAACCATCGGGGCCATTTACCGGATGCCTCATACAAACATCCCAAGTTTTAGCGATCAACTAAAAACGCAAATAACAAACAACCAATTGAACAAACACCACCTTATCTTAGCTGGAGACTTCAACATCAACCTTGGCCTACCAGATGACCAGCCAGTAACCGATTTCATCAACAATATGAACAACACACTTCTCATACCAACAATAACCAAACCAACTAGGCTTACTGATACGAGTGCAACCATAATCGACCATATATGGACCAATATCCTAGCCCCCCTTAAATCGGGGATAATAACAGACAGCACCACAGACCACTACCCCACCTTCCTCTTAACAAACATTAGTAAACCGCCCCTAGAATACACCAAAGTTTCATTCCGACTCCATGACCAAGCTTCAATAAATAACTTCACAACAGAGCTAGACACAGTTGACTGGGCTATAGAATTCCCAAATGCCAAGGGTATCGATGAGTGGACAGACACCTTTCTTAATAAATTACATAGACTATACAACAAACATTGTCCATAAAAATGAAACAGATTACGAATAAACGGTTAGGCTGCCCATGGCTAACTAACAACTTACTAAAATCCATTAACAAGAAACATCAATATGAGAAGCAATATAGACGGGGATTCATACATAAGGAGTTTGTTAAACACTATTCATCAGTTCTCACCAAACTAATAAAAAAGCCAAACAATTGTACTACTCCAGCAGATTCACTGAAACAAGAGGAGATATAAAAAGACCTGGAAAACACTCTCACAGATTATGGGCACCCACAAACTAAAAAAAAATAGGGATATTGTCCTAACTAAACCAAACGAAACACCACTACAGCCTATTGATACAGTAAACAAGATAAATGACTTCTTCTCAACTATAGGATCAAATCTTGCCAGTAAAATTCCAGATACCAATGCCCGAGCAAGTGATTACCTAGATGGGAATTTCCCATCCTCCTTATATCTTGCACCTACAGAACCCACTGAAGTCTCCATGATAATCAAGTCACTTAAAAATAAATCAGGACATCTGTCTCAAGTTCCACCCTTAATATACAAACGAGCTGCTCATGTCCTTTCATATCCTATTTCTTTACTCTTTAACAAATCATTAGAATCTAGCACCTTCCCAACACTACTCAAAACAGCAAGGGTTACACCAATACACAAAGGTGGTGACCCTACAGACGTAAATAACTATAGGCCTATATCAAATCTACCATTGCTATCCAAAATATTCGAGAAACTTGTGCACAAGAGATTATACTCGTTTATAACTACACAAAGCATACTCAACCCCTGCCAATTTGGCTTCAGGAAAATAAAAGCACTAACGATGCAATAGTAAAAATGATAGACCTGCTTTACACAGCACTTGAAAATAAGGAATATCCACTAGGACTTTTTATTGACTTAAGGAAAGCTTTTGACACAGTAAACCACGGCATCTTACTCCACAAACTTGACCACTATGGAATAAGAGGTCATGCACTAGCATACCTCAAATCCTACCTCACTAATAGGTACCAGTATGTCACTATTAAAGACACATCCTCCACGACACTACCACTAGACACCGGCGTACCGCAGGGAAGTGTCCTTGGTCCCCTGCTCTTCCTCTTATACATCAATGATCTTCCCAATGTATCACAACACTTGAAACCAATACTCTTGCTGACGATACAACTTATGTCATCTCCCACACAAACCTTGCCACGCTTAATACCATTGTTAACGACGAATTAATAAAAATATCAACATGGATGACTGCCAATAAACTTACACTCAACACTGATAAGACCTTCTATATTATGTTTGGCAACAGAACAGATGATCCACAATTAAACATTAAGATCAACTCTACACCTATTGCTAGACATAACGAGGGCAAGTTCCTGGGCCTTCACCTTGACAGCAGCCTGAAATTCAGCACCCATATCCAACACATAACAAAGAAAGTGTCCAAAACTGTGGGGATCCTCTCTAAGATACGGTATTATGTACCACAATCAGCCCTACTCACACTATACTACTCACTCATCTATCCCTACCTCACATATGCCATTTGTGCATGGGGATCAACAGCAATTACCCACCTAAAGCCAATAATAACCCAACAAAAAGCCGCAGTAAGAATTATCACACAATCCAACGCTAGGCAGCACACCCCCCCACTCTTCAAAGACCTAAACCTACTCACTGTCCAGAACATCCATACTTACTACTCTGCTATCTACATTTATAGAACCATTAATTCCAACTTTAACCCTGAGCTAAAACACTTTCTTGACAGTTGTGACAGGACCCATAGACATAATACCAGACATAAACATCTCTTTGACATTCCCCGTGTCCGACTAAATCTATACAAAAATTCAATGCGCATAAAAGGGCCTAAAATCTGGAACTCCCTGCCTGAAAACTCTAGAACTGCAGACACAATCTCCATTTTCAAAAGCACCGTTAAAAAACATCTTATCTCACTTACGCACCCAACCGGTAGTTAACCATACGAAAACTACTTTATCTTGCACATATCCACAGCAAAATACACTTATTGATATCTGTGATTCTCCTTAATTTGCACATTACTAACCACAGCAAAATACACTTATTGATATCTGTGATTCCCTTAATTTGCACAGTTCTAACCAAAATTCTAATACAACTATTGCTCCATAATACTTAAGCTAGTCATAAGTTTGCCTAAGATACTCCAATATAGAATCTATATTATGCCAATATATCACCTTTATCATTAATATATAAACTAATTGCTAACTTTTTATTCTAATTGTTAAATTCTCAATGTTTAAATTCCAGTACCTAAATTTTGTAAACCTAACCTTACAATCTGTATATCCATTGTATAGCTATTGAGTAAGACCTATCATAAGACTGCCTGAAAAGCCTAGGCATACCTAGGCATATTATTGGCCATCTTGTAATATCAACTTTAATGTATAACTATAAGTACCCCCCACCTTGTATTACATGAAATAAAGAATTTGAATTTGAATTTGAATTTGAATTTGAATTCATTACCTTTGTAAATTGTCATGATTGTAACCAGCTCTACCTGGAGCTCATTATCTTTGTAACTTTTCATGATTGTGACCAGATCTAGTTCATTACCTTTGTAGCTGTCATGATTGTGACCAGCTCTAGCTGAAGCTCATTACCTTTGTAACTTGTCATGATTTTTTTTTTATTTTATTTAAAATCAGAGTTCAGCTTACATAGTATACAATTGGTTTCCAAGAACATTATACATTCATAAACCCAACAAGCTCCCAACTAATGCGAATCCAAACGTCACCACATTTAACACATACATAAATTACATGAGACATATTAACGTATGAACACGATCAATTAGTTAGTTTAATATCTTTATTATGCACCCCATACCCATCCTGTGGGCGGTAGTCAAAAGATTACAGAGGTACATAATGGGTCCAGGGACTGGACTCCAAAGTTTTGATAGCTGAGCAAATTACAAAGGTAATGAACTCACAAGTTACAAAGGTAATGAATCATGTAAGTAAGTAAATTTACTTACTTACGTTTATACATGGTTACTGTGAGGAATTATGAGACTACCTGTATGGGCTTCACCAACTGCAGCAGTGTTAATGGGAGGGAAACACAGGAGACACCGCTAATTCTACAAAACAAACTCCAAGGAAACTGGCTATAGCAGCTGTTCTTTCCCTCAGTGCTAAATGTGGGAAAGAATTGAATAGTTAACCAACCAAGGATATCTTTTCAATAGCTGACTTCCATTTTAACCGACAGTGTACATTAGGAGGGAAACATAGGAGTAACGCCAAATCTAACGACAAAACTCCAAGGAATCTGTCAGGGGCAGTGGCCGTTTTTCCCTCACTGCTTTTAAAAATGGCTGACACATCAACTCCACGAGGAATAGCAATAACGACGAGCCCCGCTAAATGGGATCGATGGGGTTTTGGACAGATCGCCATTGATTAAAACTCTTTCTACCCTGCAGGATGGAAATGCGATAGAAGTGTGATAGGGGAACCTGGACTATGAAGTGAGGAGTGAAAGGGTTTTCTGAAATAAGTGGATAAGTTAGGGGTAATCCGGGTATTTGATAACAGAAAATTTACTAGTAACCAGTGGTGATTTCTAGAGTAGCTCCTAGGCATTGCTAAGTGTCTGATAGGATCAGTGGTTTCTTTTTAATAAAAAGTAAAGAAAAGAAAACAAATTTGTATTGTGAAGTGATAAAGAGTGAAGAGCGACTATGGCTGGCATCAGAGGGGTTCAGCCTGCCATAATTAAACTTATCATGATTTTGCATTTCTTTGAAGAAGGAAATCAGTCACGGGGACTGAAAAAGGTGAATGGGGTGATAGCTCCCTGGAAAGTGAAACCTTAACATTGGCCATCCTACCAGAAACGTAAGTGCCACTATCGCCGCAATGTATAGCGACACCACATATCCAAACGAAAAAAGTGGCGCACAGCTTTTATAGTGGCGCTATTAAGTGGTGATATCCATACTAATCCAGGACCTCAATCTATGGTACAGGTGCAAAACAGACCGATAAGTCATGGTGATAATGACGGTCTGTGAAAATTGTTCAAAAATGTAATAATCCAATAGTTAGTATATGTAACTTTTCATATAGTATATCTATTTATATAATTGCATTTACTACTATTTTTTTTAATACATATTTACCACGGCCATTTTCCAACCTTAACTATATACAGTATTAGTGATCACTTTGTTTACCTAAAATTTGATTAAAACCTTTAAGCAAGATCGCCACCCATCTTGATACCCATCAATTGCACAACCCAGGACAGCATGGGTTTAGAGCAGGCCGCTCCTGTCTGTCCCAACTACTGGACCACTACGACAAGGTCCTGGATGCTCTAGAAAATAAACAGAATGCAGATGTTATATACACAGATTTTGCAAAAGCCTTTGACAAGTGTGACCATGGTGTAATAGCACACAAAATGCGTGATAAAGGAATAACAGGAAAAGTTGGTAGATGGATCTATAATTTCCTAACACGTAGAACACAAAGAGTAGTAGTCAACAGAGTAAAGTCTGAGGCAGCTACCGTGAAAAGCTCTGTTCCACAAGGCACAATACTTGCTCCCATCCTATTCCTCATCCTCATATCAGACATTGACAGGGATATAAGCCACAGTGCTGTGTCTTCCTTTGCAGATGACACCCGAATCTGTATGACAGTGTCCACCGTTGAAGACACTGCAAGACTCCAAGCAGACATAAACCAAATCTTTAAATAGGCTGCAGAAAACAATATGAAGTTCAATGATGAGAAATATAAATTACTCAGATACGGAAAACGTGAGGAAATTAAAATCTCATCGGAGTACAAAACAAATTCCAACCACACAATAGAGCGAAAAACTAATGTCAAAGACCTGGGAGTGATCATGTCAGAGGATCTCACCTTCAAGGACCATAACACCGTAGCAATCGCATCTGCTAGAAAAATGACAGGATAGATAATGAGAACCTTCAAAACCAGGGATGCAAAGCCCATGTTGACACTTTACAAATCGCTTGTTCTATCTAGGCTGGAATATTGCTGCACACTAACTGCACCTTTCAAGGCAGGTGAAATTACTGACCTTGAAAATGTGCAGAGAACCTTCACGGCACGCATAACTGCGATAAACCACCTCAATTGCTGGGAACGCTTGAAGTTCCTAAACCTGTTCTCCCTAGAACGCAGGCGGGAAAGATATATTGTCATATACACGTGGAAAATTCTCGAGGGATTAGTACCAAACTTGCACATGAGAATCACTCCCTACGAAAGCAAAAGACTCGGCAGGCGATGTAACATCCCCCCAATGAAAAGCCGGGGTGCCACTAGCACGTTGAGGGACAACACAATAAGTGTCAGGGGCCCAAGATTGTTCAACTGCCTCCCTCCATACATAAGGGGGATTACCAACAAACCCCTGGCTGTCTTCAAGCAGGCACTGGACAGGCACCTAAAGTCGGTACCTGACCAACCAGGCTGTGGTTCGTACGTTGGACTACGTACGGCCAGCAGTAACAGCCTGGTTGATCAGGCTCTGGTCCAACATGAGGCCTGGTCACAGACCAAGCCGCAGGGGCGTTGGCCCCTGGAATTCTCTCCAGGTAAATTCTTTCCAGTGCATATAAGCCATTTTGTATCCCGATGTATGTGGGATTTATGAGGGTTAATTTTTTTAGGTAAGGTTTCAATAATATGGTGTAGGGTTGCTTGTTTCAAGCGGTTTATCTTTTGCATACCTGTTTTGTTCAACTGTATAATTCATTTTATAAGTATAATTGTAAATTATGGGTTTAAATAAAATATAAAAAAAAACTTGTAGTAAATAGTTTAATATCTTTATTATGCACTTCATACCCATCTTGTGGGCGGTAGTCAAAAGATTACAGAGGTACATAATGGGTCCAGGGACTGGACCTCAAAGTTTGATAGCTGAGCAAGTTACAAAGGTAATGAACTCAGGTAGATCTGGTCACAATCATGACAAGTTACAAAGGTATTTACAGATTACAGATTACAACTGTAATGAGTTATTGGTGCAAATATTAATTGTTGGGACAGACAGACAGACAGACACACACACACACACACACACACATACACACACACACACACACACACACACACACACACAAAACGACCGCTCAAGCTGATTCTCAGGATAGAAACAGAGAGGGACAGAATCCTCCAAGAGAAACCACGATTCAAGGAAACGGAAGAATACAGGAGGGTGTTCCTAGACCAGGACAGTACAAAAACAGAACGACCGCAGCTGAGGGAGAGGGCACAAAGGCGAAAGGAGCGAGGAGGAGAGACAAGGACAGAATCAGTAAAGGACAACCAGAGCAGGGCAGAGCAACAAGAAGAAGCACACACAGAACCATCCCCAACACCCAACAATCAAGAACACTATCCCAACACAAACTACAACCCACACTTACAGCCCAGACCCCCAAAACACAGTAGTAGAGAGGAAACTGAAGGTATGGTACACCAATGCTGATGAGTGGCACGAAAGAGTCAAAGAGGCATCACCTGACATAATAGCTCTCACAGAAACCAAGCTCACAGGTATGATAACAGATGCCATCTTTCCAATGGGATACCAGATCCTGAGGAAAGACAGAGGGAACTGAGGGGGTGGAGGAGTGGCACTGCTGATCAAAAACGGATGGGATTTTGACGAGCTGGAGAGAGGAGACAGAGGAGACAGAGGAGAAGCAGGGGATTACATAGTAGGAATGCTACAGTCTGGAGGTCCTAAGGTGATAATTGCAGTGATATATAACCCACCAC
>WNWK01019926.1:0-36832 GCA_009830355.1 Cherax destructor | reverse complement strand
GAATGACTTGATTTGACTGACTTACTGAATGACTTATTGACTGACTTACTGAATGACTTAACTGATTGACTTATTGAAGGGACTTGACTGACTGACTTTGGAATGACTTGACTGACTTACTGAATCCCACTGATTTCCCTTATAATATTTTGACGGGGACTGACTTACTAAAATTGACTTAACGACTGACTTATGAATGACTTGACGGGACTGACTTACTGAATGCCCGACTGATTTTACTAATGACTTGCCACTATGAAATGACTTACTGCCCACTTTGAATGATTTTGACTGACTGACTTACTGAATGACTTGACTGACTTACTGAATGTCTTGACTGATTACGAATGACTTGACTGACTATTTATTAATGACTTGACTGACTGACTTACTGAATGACTTGACTGACGGGACTTACTGAATGATTTGACTGACTTACTGAATGCCTTGACTGGACTTACTGAATGTCTTGACGGGATTTACTGAATGTCTTGACGATTTTTACTGAATGTCTTGACTGACTTACTGAATGTTTTTGACTGACTTACTGAATGTCTTGACTAATTACTGAATTTGACTTTACTAAAATGTTTTTGACTGACTTACTGAATGTCTTGACGGGACTTACTGAATGACTTAATAATTGACTTACTAAAACTTGGACGGGGACTGACTTACTAAATGACTTAACGGGGATTTTACTGAATGGGCTGACTTACTGAATGACTTGACTAATTTACTAAAAGACTTAATGACTTACTGAAGACTTTTTGTTAGAGACACTCAGTACAACCATACTTCAGTTCCAGAATCTCTACTATCCACCTCAGCCCAGTAGGGCACAGCAAAAACCCTCCATTTTCACAATCATCCACAAACATTAGCACCCACAATTTAAGGTAAAACTATTATTTCTGTTACATTTGTAGTCTTAAGCAGTAAAAACAACATAATACATCACGATAATGAACCAATTACATATTCTCTCTTATATTTGTAAGATCTTTGGTCTAAAAACTTGTTTGGCTTTTTGGGCCCTCTCGGGAACGAAACCCTATTTTTCCCATGTTTTTTTAATTATCAAACGGATTTTAAACACACCAGGAACGTAATCCTGAGAATGAGGGTCACAAATATAAAGGAGATGTACTTTTATTAACTACAAAGGAGATAATATCTTATTATCATACTATAACGGGAGACATATTAGGAATAAGGTAAAATTTTTTACTTTTAAATTTGTGTAAGTAGCTAAAAAATAAAAATCTTTTCTCCTCCCTTTTTCGCACAAATTAAGTTTAGCTGATTGAAAAGCCTGGGGGGATGACCAAGGTGATTGATATCTGGTGGGGGATATCTGAAGGGAGGTGATTCACATTGGGTTTTGTTTTTGGAGCCATTGGAGAATTAAGGCTGGACTTGAGTTCTGGGAAATACAGACAACTACTTCCTGAAGGATGGGTGGGTGTTTGGATTCCAGAGGTGGAAGTACAACAGTGGTACCCCGAGTTTTTGTAATAATTGCCCAAAGGCTTTTGGATGCCCAAACGATTTTTTTCCCATAAGGAAAAGGTAAAAGATTAGTCCGCAGACCCCCAAAAAACACTTACAAAAGCACTTACAAAAACACTTACATAATTTTCTGAGGGGGGCTGTACAAACCCCCGGGGGACCACTGTAAAGTGGACTCTACTTTGAGCTTATTGTTCCAGATGGCTATTCAAGTGCCAATACCAAGAAATTTGTTCATAAAAAAATAATGAAAATTGGAATCCATTTAGACCCCCAAAATAACTTACAAAAGCACCTACAAAAATAATTCATTGTTGAGTTGGAGCTCTGTGAGGTAAATTGTACAGTGGACCCCGAAAAACCAAAACACCCCGAAATTGGAATTATGTGGAATCAAGTGGGGTGTTAAAATAATTCCTATTTTGACATTTTCCCAGGGTTTGGGTTTAAGGACTCTGAGCAGGCTTCTGGGATGAATTTTGTCATTACTCAGGGGTCCACTGTACAGTGGTCCCTCGCCCAAAATTGCCCAGAATGCTGCCAAGTGCCATTTCAACGAATTTTTCCTTAAGAAATAATGTCACGAAAGGCCCATTTCAGACCCCAAAAAATTGAAACATTTAAAAAATACACTTACATAAATGTTCGAGTTTAGATGCACCAAAATGAGGGACCACCATGTATTTTAAAAGGGTGGGTGGGGTGTCGGGATTCCAGAGGGGAAGTTCAGTATGTACATGTATTCCGGGATGGGTGAGGATATTGGGTTGGAGGTAGAGGGTATTGTTCTGACTCTGGAAGATTTAATATTTTGGTTGTAAGGGGAATTATAGTGCTTGTTGTGATGAATGGATGGTTAGTAGTTGTATTGTTGAGTGGCAATTTTATGGTGACTGCCCACAGTCATCCTTGAGCAGCATGAACAAACAATTACAGAGGTAACAATGGGTCTTTGTGAGATCCATGACCATTGTTACATCACTAGAAAGAAGTACAGTATTAGTCTTTGTATTTTACAATTACTGATCTAGTTCTTTTAAAGAAGTAAGGAATACAACCAAAAGATTGTCTCAACCACAAAACATTTCAAAACTATAGCAGTTTTATAAAGTCGTTTGTTCATCTAATTGATGCAAAATGTGGATACAACCTGAAGATTTCAGATATCTTATCATTAACAATGAAGTGTTTTGCCATATCCTGTAAGGTGTGCATGGAGGTGTCTCTGAAAGGTTGGATATTTGTACACTAAGATAAAATGCTTCATTGTATGGCCCTGTCTGTCCACACACTTTGCATTGTATGTCACTGATATCTCCATACAAACCATACTGCCACAGATACTAATAGCCTAGCCACTGTCTAGTAGTAACAACATCTTACAATTTACTGATCTTGTTACTTTCCCCATAGTTATGACACATATCATTATGATGGATACTGGATCTGCTAATTCCTATCAGTACTGTTCTACTTCCAGCTCTTTTGCTAGTTCCTTTCTGACAGTATTTTGTAAACTGTTTGATAAAACAAAATTATACTCAACATTTTTGTTATCTAATGCTTGTTTAGCTAATACATCAACTTTGTCATGCTCCTGGAGGTCTATGGGAGAGGGAATCCACAAAAGCTTAACAGGGATGTTGTGGTTGTGGAGGTGTGAAGCACAATGCCTGTACACTGAAGGATGGTTGGTAATGTGCTTAAGAGGGTCATTTTAATTGTGATGTTGGTGAAAATCTAGTACAACAGCTATCAAGTGAATGATGGTGAATGTGTTATCTTTATTGGGTCACTTTACCTTGGTGGAAAACAGATGGTTAAGTTAAAAAACCCAGAAAGCTCAGTTTTACATTAGTAGGTCATGATGGGCTGGATTTAAAGGTGAGTTTGGTCAGTGATATTTGGTCACTCTTGATTCTTTTTTTTCAACACACCGGCCATATCCCACCAAGTTAGGGTGACCTAAAAAGAAAATCAAAAGTTTTTCTTCTTAAATTTAGTAGTACTTTATACAGGAGAAGAGGTTACTTGCCCCTTGCTCCTGGCATTTTAGTCGCCTCTTACAACACGCATGATACTATTGTTTCGCTTTCATAAAGTTTGATCATAATGAAAAATTTCATACTTGAACCTGACAGAGATGATGGATGTTAATGGCTCTTCATTACTCCAGGAAAATGTGTTGGTTTTCCATATATAATTGAAAAGTTTTCTATGTCGAGCACTTGCCTTTTAGAGTGAGCCTTGGTGTTAATGAAAGATTCTTAACTCAAGGAATACTCCTCTTTCCTATTCCCTGGATCAAACCTTATTACCTCTCATTCCTTGAGCTCTGTATAACCTCTGTATGTTTAACTAACCTATGAATATAATAATGATATTGTACATGAAGGGTAAACAATACCAACAAGATAAAAATTAGACACGTGAGAAACATCTGGGTATCTTTATTGATAAAGATACCCAGATGATGCACATGTGTCTAATTTTCATCAATAATGATATTACAAGATGTCTTACTAAATCGTAATGGCAATATTACAAACAGACCAAGAAATGGATGGTGTATAGTAATACACCTAGTTAGATGAACCTTATTGAAGCCAGCTGACAGAGTGGCTTACACACTGGCTTGGAGTTTTACCACTCACTTGCCATGGGTTCAGACCTCACCTGTTCTGTGGTTTGGTTAATATTACAAGATATTTTATTTTTCTTCAGGCTGTCCTGCGACCTGGTTGCCTGGAACACGTAATACATATTGACTTGCCAGATTTTAACTCTCGATGTGAGATTTGGAAGGGTCTACTGGAAGATATACCATTGCAAAACCAAGTGGATGCGGAGAAGCTGAGTGAAGCAACACTTGGATATTCAGGAGCTGAGGTAATTAATACAAAATTTTTGTTTTTATTAATTTTCACTGAACATTCCCAGAAGTAAATTCTGTTATGGAATAACCTGTCTCCCCTCCTTATTTTATATTTGTTCTTAACAATCAGTTCTTAGTTACTGAATACCTACCACCACTACTACTACTACTGCTGCCACCACCACCACCGTCGCCGCCACCACCCCTGCCACCACCACCACAATACTGTTCCCTCTCGTTATGCTACTCCTGGCCCTGCTCCACTCTCGTATATATTCTGGCTCCCTTCCCTTTGCACATCAGTGTCGCTAATTAATGGTGCAAGTTGAACCAAAACATCGTCATAGGTTTCATTCTTCTATGTGCACATTATGTGTGTATTGTTCCAGTCACGGTATTGTGTGTTTTTATTTTTTCTAGCCAAACTTAAGGTGGGAATTGCAATACTTAATATTAATTAAGGCATAGGAAAAAGTGATATTTTTTTTTAAATGCTTAGAGAAACAAATATTCAATTCTTTATGAGGTGGAGCCATGATCCAGTGCAAGGTCTTGGTGTAGTTACTGGAGGCTCCACAGTGTTTACTGGGTGGAGCTATGACCCAGTGCAAGGTCTTGATGTAGTTACTGGAGGAACCACAGTGTTTACTGGGTGGAGCCATGAACCAGTGCAAGGTCTTGGTGTAGTTACTGGAGGCACCACAGTGTTTACTGGGTGGAGCTATGACCCAGTGCAAGGTCTTGATGTAGTTACTGGAGGCACCACAGTGTTTACTGGGTGGAGCCATGAACCAGTGCAAGGTCTTGGTGTAGTTACTGGAGGCTCCACAGTGTTTACTGGGTGGAGCCATGAACCAGTGCAAGGTCTTGGTGTAGTTACTGGAGGCTCCACAGTGTTTACTTGGTGGAGCCATGAACCAGTGCAAGGTCTTGGTGTAGTTACTGGAGGAACCACAGTGTATGTCATCATATGACTGTGATCTACATCACAAATTTTCCTTTTCTTGAGAAGCAAAATATTGCATTGTGTCACTTTCTCTTTGAAAACTGAGAAAGGAAGTAACAGTTTGGTGGATCATTTATTACAAGTACATGTACATGGTATACAGGCCTAACTGACATCAATGACATACTACTATATAGACAGCCGCTTGTTATGCAGAGCATTTCCCACAAATTAGGTCAGTTTTGTCCTAGGATGCGACCCACACCTGTCGACTAACACCCAGGTACCCATTTTACTGATGGGTGAACATAGACAACCGGTGTAAAGAAACACGTCCAATGATTCTATCCTCGTTGGGAATTGAACCCGGACCCTCACTGTGTGAAGCGAGAGCTCGAGCCACCAGGCCACGGGACACCGTAACCACAATGTATAGGTTCTGCATAAAGAGCAGATTCACCATCACTGGGTAACTAGTGATAGTAAGTCTGTTTTCTTCTTCATGGGGTCACTCTTCCTTGATGACAAGTGGCCAGTGATGGGAGGTAGGGTGACCCAAAAAAGAAGAAACACTTTCACCATCATTCACTCCATCATTGTCTTCCCAAAGGCATGCCAATACAGTGGTCCCTCGGTTTTCGTGTTTAATCCGTTCCTGAGGGATGCACTAAAACTGAAACACACAAAAACTGAAACTATTTTCCCCTTAAGAAATAATGGAAATTCAATTAATCCGTTCCAGAAACCCAGAAGTTTGGAAAAAAAAAATTTGGGGGGCCTTAAAGATAGATTTATAATATAATAATATCTTTATTTACTACAAGTACATGTATAAGGTATACAGGTCTAGCTGACATCAATGACATACTACTATATAGAAAGTCCCTTGTTATGCAGAGCATTTCGGGAAAATTAGGTCCTTGTCCCAGGATGCGACCCACACCAGTCGACTAACTCCCAGGTACCCATTTTACTGATGGGTGAACATAGACAACCGGTGTAAAGAAACACGGCCAATGTTTCTACCCGAGCTGGGAATCGAACGCAGACCCTCGCCGTGTGAAGCGAGAGCTTTAGCGATCAGCCCACGGGGCACAAATGAATGAAATGAATGTGGCACTTACCCTTACTGAAGACTGATGTTGCTGAATGGAAGAGAGGGAGGAGGGGAGAGGGAAGAGACCCTAATTTTTGGAAGGGGAATCCCACTCCATAAGGACTCTAGGTACCAAGTTCTCATCTGGGGTCACTTCCCTTCTTTGTCTTTTAATCCCACTAGGACCAGCTTGAGAGTCACTGCACACCTGTGGCACAGAGAGCTCTGTGTCTGGCGGCTCTTTAAAATGTCCCTAAAATGGGACATGGCATTGTCATTGTAAAAGTAGCCAGCACGGATTGCAACATCTTTCTCAGGGTGATGTTCCTCCACAAATGATTGCACCCTACTCCACATTGCACAAATCTCCTTAATCTCTGAAGAAGGCACCTTACATCTCTCTTCCTCCACTGAAGCAATTTCCTGAGTTGTCATTTGATGTTGTTGCAGCTCAAGCTCTTGCAGCTCTTCAGTGGTTAGATCTTCATTGTGGTCCTCCACCAACTCTTCCACATCTTCGCCACTCACATCCAACCCCATGCAATTCCCCAATGCCACAATACTTTCCACAACTTCCATAGGCTTCTCAGGCTCAGCCACAAACCCTTCAAAATCCCTCTCTGGGAAACAATCTGGCCACAACTTTCTCCAAGCAGAGTTCATCGTCCTGGAAGTCTCTCCCTGCCAAGCTTTATCTATAAGGCCTATGCAATGGAAGATATCGAAGTGATCCTTCCAGAACTCTTTTAGGGTCAATTTAGTGTCATTGGTCACATCAAAGCACCTTTGAAACATTGCTTTGGTGTACAGTTCTTTGAAGTTTGCAATGACCTGCTGGTCCATGGGCTAGATGAGAGGAGTGGTGTTAGGAGGCAAGAACTTCTCTGTTACAAATTTGAAATCCTTAGACATTTGGTCTTCCAAGTCTTGAGGATGACCAGGAGCATTGTCCATTACCAGGAGGCACTTAAATGGCAATTTATTGTCCAATAGATATTTCTTCACACTGGGGCCAAACACTTGATTAAACCATTCCAGGAAAATTTCCCTAGTGACCCATGCCTTAGCATTAGATTTCCAAAACACACAATTTACTCTTGTCAACACTGTAGTTCTTGAACACTCTGGGATTTTCAGAGTGATACACCAGTAAAGGCTTCACTTTGAAATCCCACTAGCGTTACCACACAACATTAGAGTTAGCCTGTCTTTCATAGGCTTGTGTCCTCGCATTGCCTTTTCCTCCTGCGTGATGTAGGTCCTCCTTGGCATTTTCTTCCAAAAGAGGCCTGTTTCGAAAATTAAACACTTGTTGGGGTTTGAAATTCAGCCTCTACATTTTTTAAAGTCGCGCACAAATTTTTCAGCCCCTTCTTTATCTGAACTGGCACCCTCACCATGCATTACAACACTGTGTATGCCAGTTCGCTTCTTAAATTTTTCGAACCAGCCTTTGCTGGCCTTAAATTCATCATCATTATCACTGGTTCCAGGCATTTTCTTGACAAGATCGGTATGCAACTGCCTTGCTTTTTCACGTATGATGGATTGCACAACACTATCACCCGCTAGCAGTTTTTTGTGATCTCTGTTTCGTTATTGTATTCACCCCTTTCGCAACATTAGCTTCAGTTGCTTTTCTCTTATACACAATGGAACCGATGGTTGTTGGGGCTTTCTTGTATATCCTGGCGAGCTCAGCAATACATACACCACTATCATATTTTTCTATTATTTCTTTCTTCAGTTCTATGGTGTTCCTCACTTTCTTTACCAAAGAAGTGGCACTAGGAGCTTTCTTTGGGCCCATGGTAGCTTATTTAGTAGTCACACACAATAATCAAGGCCCAAAAACAATGAATTGTTAATAAATGTTTTGTATAAACTCCTGGGGTGATGTTCACTAAAGCGTAAACAGTGCTAGACTGCGTGAGAATGTGCGTGGGAGGTGCGTGGGTGGTGGCCTATGGCCTTTGTATGTGCGCGGCACTGGTGGACAGGTTCCGGACCAAGCACGAAAATGGAGGGAATCACACGAAAACAGAGGTCAATTTTCCATTAAAAAACTGCACGAAAACTGAAACACACGAAAACAGAGATACACAACAACGGAGGGACCACTGTACAGTGGACCCCCGAGTTTCGTAAAAACTTCACTCCTGAAGTCTGCTCAAGTGCCATTACCGAACGAATTTACTCCTTTAAGGAAAAATTTCACATAGGTTAGTCTATTTCAGACCCCCAAAAATACACTTCCACAAGAACTTACAAAATTATACTTACATAATTGCACGATTTCCGGGGTATTCGTTAACCGAGGGTCCACTGTACTACATTTCAAAACTGCAAATATCCTCAGCCCTCCTTTAGTGTGCAGGCACTGTACTTCCCACCTCCAGGACTCAAGTCAGGTAATAACTTTGAGATATGGTCCTTGTATGAATTGATTGACAAATTATTCCTGAGATTATCCAGTACAGTGGACCCCCACCTAACGAGCAAAATTCATTCCAGAATGCTGCTCAAGTGCCATTACCGAACGAATTTACTTCCTTAAGAAATAATGTCACGTAGGTTAGTCTATTTCAGACCCCCAAAAATACACTTCCACAAGCACTTACAATATTATACTTACATAATTGTACGATTTCCGTGGTGCTCATTAGGCGGGGGTCCACTGTATTAGGTTGATTTTGCCATGAACATAGTATTATTGTGCACATATGAGAAAAAAGCTGAAATTAACTTAACTTATCCTTACTCTGCAGTCAGTAGAAATGTGAACAGTGGGTCTTGTTTAAGTTTGCCATGATTAGTCAAGCACATCCATGCTGACAGTCGACTCACTCCGACTTGCTGCTTCAGCCAAAATAAATATATTATTTTTTTCTGTTATTTCCTTAAATGATTTCCCAAAGAAATAAGAGTCGTTGCCTGGGTACACATAGCATGCTTGTATTTAAAATAAATTAAATAATTCACAAGCTCATACAAGGATCTGCTCTCATTATTAAGCTTCCATGTTGCAGTAACCCACAAATTGGAGACAATTGCTTAGAATTTGTGTGGGACCAGGATGGACCCAAATATTTTCTAATGGTCCAGGATGGACCTAAATGTATTCTAATGGTCCAGAATGGACCCAGATGTATTCTAATGGAGCAGGATGGATCCAAATATATTCTAATGGTCCAGGATGGACCCAAATATATTCTAATGGTCCAGGATGGGCCTAAATGTATTCTAATGGTCCAAAATGGACCCAAATGTATTCTAATGGAGCAGGATGGACCCAAATATAATTTAGTGGACCAGGATGGACCCAAACATATTCTAATGTACCAGGATGGACTCAAATGTATTCTAGTGGACAGGATGAACCCAAATGTATTCTAATGAACTAGGATGTACCTAAATGTATTCTAATGGACCAGGATGGACCCAAATGTATTCTAGTAGACCAGGATGGAGCTAATCCTATAATATTTGCATTAGTTACTATTTTTTTTCAACCATGTTATTGTGACTTCTACTTTGAATAACCCACAAGTTGTTGCATCTTTTTGTAAGATCAATAATAGACATAGAATTTTCCTTCTTAGAATAATGAACATTTACATATGTTTCAGATAACAGCCATATATCAAGAAGCAGCACACAGTGTTATCTCACAACTTTATGATGGCGACAGTGAAGCAGCTCAAGATGGTGTCACCATCTCTGAGCAACTGCTACTTAGAGTTATCCGTACTACTCCTTCAAGAACTCCATTATCACTCCTGGAGTCAATCAGACTTTTTACTGACCAAAGACATTAAAATCCATTGATTTCCAAAACGAGTATAAATTACCTATAAAAAGCTTCAAGATTTTTTTTTTTTCAGTGCACCATTCCACCGAGGCAGGGTGGCCCAAAAAGAAAAACAAAAGTTTCTCTTTTTAACTTTAGTAATGTATACAGGAGAAGGGGTTACTAGCCCCTTGCTCCCATCATTTTAGTTGCCTCTTATGACATGCGTGGCTTACGGAGGAAGAATTCTATTCCACTTCCCATGGAGATAAGAGGAAATAAACAAGAACTAGTAAGAAAATAGAAGAAAACCCAGAGGGGTGTATATGTATATGCTTGTACATGCATGTGTAGTGTGACCTAAGTTTAAGTACATGTAGAAAGACGTACCTGAAATCTTGCATGTTTATGAGACAGAAAAAAGACACCAGCAATCCTACCATCATGTAAAATAATTTCAGGCTTCTATTTTACACTCACTTGGCAGGAACGTAGTACCTCCTTGTGTGGTTGCTGTCTACCAACCTTCTACCACAAGATGGTAGTACAGTGGTCCCTCGGTTTTCGCCGAAAATTCGTTCCAGAATGCTGCTCAAGTGCCATTACCGAATGAATTTGCTTCCTTAAGAAATAATGTCACGTAGGTTAGTCTATTTCAGACCCCCAAAAATACACTTGCAACAGCACTTACCAAAATACACTTACATAAATGTTTGAGTTTGGAGATGCACGAAAACCGAGGGACCACTGTACCTCCCTGGGTGGTTGCTGTCTACCAACCTTCTACCACAAGATGGTAGTACCTCCCTGGGTGGTTGCTGTCTACCAACCTTCTACCACAAGATGGTAGTACCTCCCTGGGTGGTTGCTGTCTACCAACCTTCTACCACAAGATGGTAGTACCTCCCTGCGTGGTTGCTGTCTACCAACCTACTACCACAAGATGGTAGTACCTCCCTGGGTGGTTGCTGTCTACCAACCTACTACCACAAGATGGTAGTACCTCCCTGGGTGGTTGCTGTCTACCAACGTACTACCACAAGATGGTAGTACCTCCCTGGGTGGTTGCTGTCTACCAACCTTCTACCACAAGATGGTAGTACCTCCCTGGGTGGTTGCTGTCTACCAACCTACTACCACAAGATGGTAGTACCTAACTGGGTGGTTGCTGTCTACCAATGTACTACCACAAGATGGTAGTACCTCCCTGGGTGGTTGCTGTCTACCAACCTACTACCACAAGATGGTAGTACCTAACTGGGTGGTTGCTGTCTACCAACCTACTACCTATGTGTATGCTATATGTATATACTCTGATAATTGTACTTAAATGTGTACCTGTACCTAAATAAACTTACACACTGTACTCACCTATTTGTGGTTGCAGGGTCAAGTCATAGCTCCTGGCCCTGCCTCTTCACTGACTGCTACTAGGTCCTCTCTCTCCCTGCTCCATGAGCTTTATCAAACCTCGTCTTAAAACTATGTATGGTTCCTGCCTCCACTACGTCACTTTCTAGGCTATTCCACTTCCTGACAACTCTATGACTGAAGAAATACTTCCTAACATCCCTTTGACTCATCTGAGTCTTCAACTTCCAATTGTGACCCCTTGTTTCTGTGTCCCCTCTCTGGAACATCTTGTCTCTGTCCACCTTATCTATTCCTAGCAGTATTTTATATATCGTTATCATTTCTCCCCTAACCCTCCTGTCCTCTAGTGTCGTCAGGTCGATTTCCCTTAACCTTTCTTCGTAGGACAATCCCCTTAGCTCTGGGACTAGTCTTGTTGCAAACCTTTGCACTTTCTCTAGTTTCTTGACGTGCTTGACCAGGTGTGGGTTCCAAACTGGTGCTGCATACTCCAGTAAGGGCCTGACGTATATGGTGTACAGAGTCTTGAACGATTCCTTAGTGAGGTATTGGAACGCTATTCTTAGGTTTGCCAGCCACCCGTATGCTGCAGCAGTTATCTGATTAATGTGTTTCTCAGGAGATGTGCTCGGTATTATACTCACCCCAAGATCTTTTTCCTTGAGTGAGGTTTGCAGTCTTTGGCCACCTAGACTATACTCTGTCTGCAGTCTTCTTTACCCTTCCCCGATCTTCATGCTGGCATGCCAGTACACATTAAAATTACAAAGAGTGTCTCACTAGTCATGTAATTTGTTATTTTTATTTATTTATTATCTGTACTGTATTTACATAAGTTCAGAATTTTTAAAAACATGATTTTTTTTTTGTACAAGATTGCCTTAAGTATTTACATTTGTTTTACATGATGGTAGGATTGCTGGTGTCTTTTTTCTGTCTCATAAACATGCAAGATTTCAGGTATGTCTTGTTACTTCTACTTACACTTAGGTCACACTACACATTCATGTACAAGCATATATATATACACACACCCCTCTGGGTTTTCTTTTATTTTCTTACTAGTTCTTGTTCTTATTTCCTCTTATCTCCATGGGGAAGTGGAACAGAATTCTTCCTCCGTAAGCCATGCATGTCGTAAGAGGCGACTAAAATGCCGGGAGCAAGGGGCTAGTAACTCCTTCTCCTGTATATATTACTAAATGTAAAAGGAGAAACTTTCGTTTGTCCTTTTGGGCCACCCCGCTTCGGTGGGAAACGGCCGACGTGTTGAAAGAAGAAGAATAATAATAATCTCTCTGGGGCACTTTACATTAATATAATTTTTTTTAACACGTCGACTGTCTCCCACCGAGGCAGGGTGACCCAAAAAAAGAAACACTTTCACCATCATTCACATATAATCACTGTCTTTGCAGAGGTGCCCAGATATGACAGTTTAGATGTTGCTCCAAACAGTCAATATCCCAAACCCCTCCTTTAAAGTGCAAGCATTGTACTTCCCACCTCCTGGAGTAAAGTCCAGCTAACCAGTTTCCCTGAATTCCTTCACAAACTATTACCCTGCTCACACTCCAACAGCTCATCAGGTCCCAAAAACTATTCATCTCCATTCACTCCTATCTAACACATTCACACATGCCTGCTGTATGTCCAAGCCCCTTGCACACAAAACCTCTTTTTACCCCCTCCATCCTTTCCTAGGACGATCCCTACCCCTACCCCTCCTCCCCTCCACTACAGATTTATACATTTTCCAAGTCATTAAATACTTTAAATTGTATTGCTGTATTTTTTTATATACTATATCAAAACTGTAATTCTTCTTTACCTAACTTATTAAAGCCATATAGTGAACTAATACAATATTCAATTTTCTTGTATTCACTGTAACTCACCTAATGACCATATTTACAATGACAACACTGTCATTGTCTTAATAATTTTAAGTTAGTCTTAAGTTTGCCTGAAATGCTCTGCATATAAAGTGGCTTTTGGCATGTTCACCAAATTGTTACACTCCTTTGTACAAACATGTATCATGCTAAAATAATTTTTTTTTTTCTCAACAAGTCGGCCGTCTCCCACCGAGGCAGGGTGACCCAAAAAGAAAGAAAATCCCCAAAAAGAAAATACTTTCATCATCATTCAACACTTTCACCACACTCATACATAATCACTGTCTTTGCAGAGGAGCTCAGATACGACAGCTGAGAATAGTCCATCCCAGCTGTCACTATCCCAGACCCCTCCTTTAA
The DNA here is from genome assembly GCA_009830355.1 of Cherax destructor. Taxonomy (NCBI): domain Eukaryota; kingdom Metazoa; phylum Arthropoda; class Malacostraca; order Decapoda; family Parastacidae; genus Cherax; species Cherax destructor. The sequence continues at coordinate 22,981 of WNWK01019926.1, read as the reverse complement.
AGTGCAGGCATTGTACTTCCCATTTCCAGGACTCAAGTCCAACTAAATCAATTAACTGGTTTCCCTGAATCCCTTCACAAAATGTTACCCTGCTCACACTCCAACAGATCGTCATGTCCCAAAACCATTCGTCTCCATTCATTCCTATCTAACACGCTCACACATGCTTGCTGGAAGTCCAAGCCCTCGCCCAAAAAACCTCCTTTACCCCCTCTCTCCAACCTTTTCTAGGACGACCCTTACCCCGCCTTCCTTCCCCTACAAATTTATACGCTCTCCAAGTCATTCTATTTTGATCCATTCTCTCTAAATGACCAAACCACCTCAACAACCCCTCTTCAGCCCTCTGACAAATACTTTTAGTAACTCCACACCTTCTCCTAATTTCCACATTCCGAACTTTCTGCATAATATTTACACCACACATTGCCCTTAGACAGGACATATCCACTGCCTCCAGCCTCCTCCTCGCTGCAGCATTTGCAACTCATGCTTCACACCCATATAAGAGTGTTGGTACCACTATACTTTCGTACATTCCCCTCTTTGCCTCCATGGATAACTTTTTTTGTCTCCACAGATACCTCAACGCACCACTCACCTCTTTTCCTTCATCAATTCTATGGTTAACCTCATCCTTCATAAACCCATCCGCTGACACGTCAACTCCCAAATACAGTGGTACCTCGACTTACGATGGTCCCCAAACACACCCTTTTATGTAAGTTTATTTTTTTAAATGCTTTTGTAAGTGTAATTTTGGGGGACTAAAAGGACTAGTCTATTTTACATCATTCCTTATGGGGATAAATTCGTTTGGTAATGGCACTTGAACAGCATTCTGGAATGAAAAAATATCGTAAGTCGAGGTACCACTGTATCTTAAAACATTTACTTCTTCCATAATCCCTCTCTCCAATGTGATATCCATTTTTTCTTTATTTAAATCGTTTGATACCCTCATCACCTTACTCTTATCTATGTTCACTTTCAACTTTCTACCTTTACACACTCTCCCAAACTCGTCCACTAACCTTTGCAACTTTTCTTTAGAATCTCCCATAAGCACAGTATCATCAGCAAAAAGTAACTGTGTCAACTCCCATTTTGCATTTAATTCCCATAATTTAATCCACCCCTCTTCCCAACACCCTAGCATTTACTTCTTTTACAACCCCATCTATAAATATATTAAACAACCATGGTGACATTACACATCCCTGTCTAAGACCTACTTTTACCGGGAAGTAATCTCCCTCTCTCCTACACACCCTAACCTGAGCCTCACTATCCTCATAAAAACTCTTTACAGCCTTCAGTAACTTACTACCTATTCCATACACTTGCAACATTTGCCACATTGCTCCCCTATCCACTCTATCATATGCCTTTTCTAAATCCATAAATGCAATGAAAACTTCTACCTTTATCTAAATACTGTTCACATATATGCTTCACTGTAAACACTTGATCTACACATCCCCTACCCACTCTAAAGCCTCCTTGCTCATCTGCAATCCTACTCTCTGTCTTACCTCTAATTCTTTCAATAATAACCCTGCCATACACTTTACCTGGTATACTCAGTAAACTTATTCCCTATAATTTTTACACTCTTTTATCCCCCTTCCCTTTATATAAAGGAACTATACATGCTCTCTGCCAATCACTAGGTACCTTCCCCTCTTTCATACATTTATTAAACAAAAATACCAACCACTCCAGCACTATATCCCCCCCTGCTTTTAACATTTCTGTCATGATCCCGTCAGTTCCAGCTGCTTTACCCCCTTTCATTCTACGTAATGCCTCACGCACCTCCCCCACACTCACATCCTGCTCTTCTTCACTCCTAAACGATGTTGTACCTCCCTGGCCAGTACATGAAATTACCGCCTCCCTTTTTTCATCAACATTTAAAAGTTCCTCAAAATATTCCCGCCATCTACCCAATACCTCCAGCTCCCCATCTACTAACTCCCATATTATATTACATTATTCTACTTTGTTCCATCCTCTCTAAATGACCAAACCACCTCAATAACCCCTCTTCAGACCTCTGATTAATATAAATATTTTCATTAATCCATCTATGATTTATTTTTTTCAAAATTATGAAAAAACCACCCCAATTTTTTTGTTACGGGTTTTTAAAGAAAATGTATTTATAAATGAGAAATATTGTATACTCCACCCACTGCCTTCATTACTCCACCCACCACTATCTCTACTACACCTACTACCCTCACAACTCCACCCACCACCATCTCTACTACACTCACCACCTTCACTACTCCACCCACCACCATCTCTACTACACCCACCACCATCACTACTCCACCCACCACCATATCTACTCCACCCACCACCACTACTTGACCCAGCACTATCACTACTCCACCCACCACCACTACTTGACCCAGCACTATCACTACTCCACCGACCACCACCACTACTTCACCCACCACTATCAGTACTCCATCCACCTGAATTAATGTTTCTGGAAAAACTCTGAGTGTTGAAATGGAAGTTACCTCTTCCCCGGATTTATACGAGAACCAAACAAGGAACGAGGTGCCTCACTATAATCTTGGATTAATGTGGGAGTATTAGCCTTTCAGTTATGTCTTAGAAGAGCATGTGGGATGGGACGAAGTACCTGACATTCCTCTGGGTACAGAGTTGGATTTGACTTTAGATATGCCACGAATTAGTGGCAGCGTATCTGAAACTTACTCGTAATTTGGATTTTGGCTCGCATCTCAAAGCAAAAAAATTGACCGAGCGACGGCTCATAACTCGGAAAACTCGTAAGTTGGGGAACTCGTAAGTCATGGTACCACTGTATTACATACAACCATAGTGGAACAAATTGACATAAATATGAGATATGGTTGCCAGGAGGCTTGTAGTAATGATGGCAAGAATTACATTTTCTCTAGTTCAACACCAAAGAAGTTGTGTAGTACAGTATAGTATTACTGGGGTAACTAGAAAAATATTACTTTCGTATGCCTTCACTTGTAACATCATTGCCTCAAAAACTGTGTTGCTTAAGAATGGCAGTGTTGCTGTTATTCTTCTGCATCAAAATGAAGACAACTTGTACACAATGTAAGGTGTATGTATTGTGTTGAAAAAGCTGCACAAACACATGGATTATGCAAAACGAATGTGTATGAACTGTGTTTGTCTGACCGCCCACCATCCGTTCACTCTCAGTTCCTTTACATTCTCCATGTCTCTCTCGTTTATGATGGCATCTAAGGTTAGTTGTGATAAAAAGAGGAGTCGTAATCCTCTTATTTTAAATACAATAGTACCCCGAGTTTCGGCCATAATTCGTTCCAGAAGGCTGTTCGAGTGCCGTTACCGAACGAATTTGTTCCCATAAGGAATAATGTAAATTAGATTAGTCCGTTTCAGACCTTCAAAAATACACTTACATAATTGTTCGAGTTGGGAGCTGTACGAAACTCGGGGTACCACTGTACTGGAAAAATAAACACATAAGCAGTATAATGTGATCCTTTATTGACAACGTTTCGCCCACGCAGTGGGCTTTATCGAGTCACAGACAGATCTCACAGTCACAGACAGATCTGTCTGTGACTCGATAAAGCCCATTGCGTGGGCGAAACATTGTCAATAAAGGATCACATTATACTGCTTATGTGTTTATTTTTCCATTGTGTCAGTATTTTATACCATTTATTTCCACCACTGTACTAAGTTAGAAATGATTAAACTCAGTGAACAAGGGATGATGGATGGTAATAGGCACAATAATAATAATACAGTGGACCCTCGCTATTCGAACACTCCAAACTCGCCCTTTCATGTAAGTTTATTATTGTAAGTGCTTTTATAAGTGTATTTTTGGGGGTCTGAAACGGACTAATCTAATTTACATCATTCGTTATGGGAATAAATTCGTTTGGTAACAGCACTTACCTGGAGTTTACCTGGAGAGAGTTCCGGGGGTCAACGCCCCCGTGGCCCGGTCTGTGACCAGGCCTCATTGTGAATCAGAGCCTGATCAACCAGGCTGTTACTGCTGGCCGCACGTAGTCCGATGTACGAACCACAGCCCGGCTGGTCAGGTACTGACTTTAGGTGCCTGTCCAGTGCCTGCTTGAAGACAGCCAGGGGTCTATTGGTAATCCTCCTTATGTACGCTGGGAGGCAGTTGAAGAGTCTTGGGCCTCTGACACTTATTGTGTTGTCTCTCAACATGCTAGTGGCACCCCTGCTTTTCACTGGGGGATGTTGCATCGTCTGCCGAGTCTTGCTTTCATAGGGAGTGACTCTCGTGTGCAAGTTTGGTACTAATCCCTCTAGGATTTTCCAAGTGTATATAATAATATCTCGCCTGCGTTCTAGGGAGTACAGGTTTATAAACTTCAAGCGTTACCAGTAATTGAGGTATTTTATCGCAGTTATGCGTGTTGTGAAGGTTCTCTGCACATTTTGTAGTTCAGCAATTTCACCTGCCTTGAAAGGTGCAGTTAGTGTGCAGCAATATTCCAGCCTAGATAGAACAAGTGACCTGAAAAGTGTCAACATGGGCTTGGCATTCCTGGTTTGAAGGTTCTCATTATCTATCCTGTCATTTTTCTAGCAGATGCGATTGCTACAGTGTTATGGTTCTTGAAGGTGAGATCCTCTGACATGATCACTCCCAGGTCTTTGACATTAGTTTTTCGCTCTATTGTGTGGTTGGAATTTGTTTTATACTCCAATGAAATTTTAATTTCCTCACGTTTTCCATATCGGAGTAATTGAAATTTCTCATCATTGAACTTCATATTGTTTTCTGCAGCCCATTTAAAGATTTGGTTGATGTCTGCTTGAAGTCTTGCAGTGTCTTCAGTGGTGGACACTGTCATGCAGATTCGGGTGTTATCTGCAAAGGAAGACACGGCACCGTGGTTTATATCCCTGTCTGTGTCCGATATGAAAATGGGGAATAAGATGGGAGCGAGTACTGTGCCTTGTGGAACAGAGCTTTTCACCGTAGCCGCCTCAGACTACTACTCTTTGTGTTCTATTTGTTAGGAAATTATAGATCCATTTGCCAACTTTTCCTGCTATTCCTTTATCACTCATTTTGTGTGCTATTACACCTGGTCAGACTTGTCAAAGGCTTTTGCAAAGTCTGTGTATATAACATCTGCATTCTGTTTGTCTTCTAGAGCATCCAGGACCTTGTCATAGTGGTCCAGTAGTTGGGACAGACAGGAGCGACCTGCTCTAAACCCATGCTGCCCTGGGTTGTGTAACTGATGGGTATCTAGATGAGTGGCAATCTTGCTTCTTAGAACCCTTTCAAAGATTTTTATGATATGGGATGTTAGCACTATTGGTCTGTAGTTTTTTGCCATTGCTTTACTGCCCCCTTTGTGGAGTGGGGCTATGTCTGTTGTTTTTAGTAACTGCAGGACGACCCCAGTGTCCATGCTCCTTCTCCATAGGATGTTAAAAGCACGTGATAGAGGCTTCTTGCAGTTCTTGATGAACACAGAGTTCCATGAGTCTGGGCCTGGGGCGGAGTGCATGGGCATGTCATTTATCGCCTCTTCGAAGTCATTTGGCGTCAGGATAATGTCAGATAGATTTGCGTCTGTCAAGGTCTGTGGCACTCTCATAAAAAATTAATTTAGGTCTTCGACTTTCAGTCTGGTTAGCGGTTCGCAAAAAACTGAGTCATAATGGGACTTTAGTAGCTCACTCATTTCCTTGCTGTCATCTGTGTAGGACCCATCCCGATTAAGTAGGGGCCCAATACTGGATGTTGTTTTTGACTTTGATTTGGCATAAGAAAAGAAATACTTTGGGTTTCTTTCAATTTCATTGATGGCTTTTAGTTCTACCCGCATTTCTTGATTCCTGTAAGATTCCTTTAGTTTTAGTTCGATGTTTGCTATTTCTCTGACCAGTGTCACCCTACGTATTTCCGATATATTGGCCTCCTGTAGCCGCTGTTATTCTTTGCCTTCGCCTGTATAGGGAGCGCCTTTCTCTTTCTAGTTTACATCTTCTCCTCCTTTTCCTTAAGGGAATTTGTCTTGAGCAAACCTCAAGTGCCACAGAGTTAATTTGTTCTAGACATAGGTTAGGATCTGAGATGCTTAGGCTATCTTCCCAGTTTATATAATTTAGGACTTGGTTTACTTGGTCCCACCTTATGTTTTTGTTATTGAAGTTGAATTTGGTGAAGGCTCCATCACGACTGATCACATTTTGTCGGTCTGGGGGCCCCACGCATACATGTCTGGACCTCTATTATATTGTGATCTGAGTATGTATATATTGTTTTTGATATGATGACATTTCGTATCAGATCATCATTGTTAGTGAAGATGAGGTCCAGCGTATTCTCCAATCTTGTAGGCTCTGTTATTTGCTGGTTTAATGTGAATTTGGTGCAGAGATTTAAAAGCTCATTTGTGTGCGAGTTTTCATCTGAGCTGCCTCCTGGTGATATCTCTGCTACCACATTATTTGCAATATTCCTCCATTTTAGGTGCCTTAGGTTGAAGTCCCCCAGGAGCAAGATGTTGGGGGCAAGAGCTGGAAGGTTTTCCAGACAGTGGTCAATTTTCAGAAGCTGTTCCTGGAATTGTTGAGACGTTGCATCCGGAGGCTTGTATTCAACCACGATGACCAGGTTTTGATTCTCGATCTTTACTGCTAAAACTTCAACTACATCATTTGAGGCATTTAGTAGTTCTGAGCATATAAGTGACTCTGTGATATACAGGCCAACCCCCTCCTTTTGCCTGTTCACTCTGTCACATCTGTATAGGTTGTAGCCCGGGATCCATATTTCATTGTCCAAGTGATCCTTTATGTGGGTCTCTGTGAAAGCCGCAAAAATAGCATTTGAATCTGTAAGCAGTCCACGGATGTAAGGTATTCTGTTGTTCGTCGCTGGCTTTAGACCCTGTATATTTGCAAAGATCAATACTGTCGGATGGGTGGTATGGCTGGGTCTTTTTTTCCTGGCACTAATATCTGTTGTTCTGGAGTGGAGGCCATTGACTGTGGTTCTACTCCAGAAATGATTGCAGTTGGTGTATGATTTCTGTCATTTCCTGCCAGCATTTTTACCTTCCTGGTGCTAAAAAACCTCTCTCTCTGGAGTGGCTGTGGCTACCCAGGTTTTGCCATGGTCTGGATGTTCTGTGTCGTCTTGTACCCTTTAGGTGGTGTGCCTGGCAATATAGGTTATAGCACTGTCTTTCCTTGAACAGCATTCTGGAATGAAGAATGTTCGAATAGCGAGGGTCCACTGTAATAATATTCATAATAATAGTAATAATAATAATAATAATTGCTCTGGGGGTACTTTAAATGACAACGTGAGAAGAGTTCAGCTCCAAGGAGCTGAACTAAAGAATAAAGATTTTATTTCTTTGTATAGGTTACAATGTGTAATTACAATTTTGGTTTGCTAAGTACAAAGAAAGCCACTATCATGCCAGGCCATTTCGGGCAGACTAATCCTAGTACAGTCATACCTCAGTTAACGATGATGTCAGTTAACGATAATTTCGGTTAACGATATTTTTGACGTTAAAAAAATGATTGCAGTTAACGATGTTTGCTTCGGTTAACGGCATTCGTACCGGACGTGTCCGTGTGGCGCCCAGCTAAGCACGCACTCCAGGGAGCGTCAGTGTGCTATTGTTTACAAGCGAGAGCGACCACCCACCCACAACCACGCATTCATACCAGTACAGTGGTACCCCGACTTACGATATTAATCCGTCAGAGAGGGCATATTTTAAGGCGAAACAATCGTTAAACGAATCAATTTTCCCCATAAGAAATAATGGAAATAAATTTAATCCGTCCAAGACTTCCAAAAGTAGTTAAATAAAATATTTTTTAGAACTTTTGGACATTAAATAATAAATAATTTAATAAAGAATACATAAATACACATGCAAATATTGTACAATAACATGTCACTTACATTTATTGAAGAGTTGTTGATGTGTGGAGGACGGGAGGAGGGCAGAAGGTGGAGTAGTATGCTAGTGTTTGGAAGGGGAATCCTTCCATTAACACTGCAGGTGGTAAGTTCTTTTCTGGGGTTACTTCCTTTTCTTTGAATGCCACTAGGACCAGCTTGAGAGTCACTAGACCTCTTTCTAACAACAAATTTGACCAGGGAGCTCTGTGTCTGGCGATTCTTTAACACATCCCTGAAATGACACACCACTGTGTCATTGTACAGGTTGCCAGCACGGCCTGCAACAGCATGGCTTGCACATCACTCCATTTGGCACAGATCTCCCTAATCCTTGAAGAAGGCACATTCTTCCATTTTTGTTCCACCTCCACCTCCTCCTCTGAACCATTGTCCTGACCTCTGCTCTCTTGTTCCAGTTGCTGTTGAAGCTCTTGCAGATCTTCAGTGGTTAGCTCTTCCTTGTGCTCCTCCACCAACTGTTCCACATCCTCACCACTCACCTCTAACCCCAAAGACTTGCCCAATTCCACAATTTCTTCCAAAACAGGCTCAGGCTCAGGCTCAGGGTTCTGAGGCTCAGCCCCAAAACCTTCAAAATCCCTCTCTAGGACACAGTCTGGCCACAATTTTCTCCAGGCAGAGTTCAAAGTCCTGGTAGTCACTCCCTCCCAAGCCTTACCTATAAGGTGTACACAATGCAGCATATGGAAATGTTTTTCCAAAATTCTCTTAGGGTTATGTTCATGTCGTGGTCACATCAAAGCACTTTTGAAACATTGCTTTGGTATAGAGTTTTTAAAGTTGGAAATGACCTGCTGGTCCATGGGCTGGAGGAGAGGAGTGGTATTAGGGGGCAAGAACTTCACTTTGATGAATTTAAACTCCTCCACAATTTTCTCTACCAAGTTTGGAGGATGACAAGGAGCATTGTCCATTATCAGGAGGCACTTAAGTGGCAAATTATTTTCCTCGAGATATTTCTTCACACTGGGGCCAAACACTTCATTGAACCAATCTAAGAAAATGTCCTTTGTGACCCAAGCCTTTTGTTAGACTTCCACATCACACACAATTAGACTTGCTGACACCGCATCTGCCAAACACTCGGGATTTTCAAAAGATACACTAGTAAAGGCTTCACTTTGCAATCACCACTGGCATTGGCACAAAGCATCAAAGTTAGCCTGTCTTTCATAGGCTTATGTCCTGGCTGTGCCTTTTCCTCCTGAGTAATGTAGGTCCTGTTGGGCATTTTCTTCCAAAACAGGCCTGTTTCATCACAATTAAACACTTGTTGGGGAGGAATTGTTCAGCCTCTAGGTACTCCTGGAATTCAGGCACATATTTTTCAGCCGCACTTTTGTCACAACTGGCTCCCTCACCATGCCTCACAACACTATGTATGCCAGTACGCTTCTTAAATTTTTGAAACCAGCCTCTGCTGGCTTTAAATTCGCTCACTTCACTCGTTGCAGGCATTTTCTTAAGGAGATCATCATGCAACTGCCTTGCTTTTTCACATATTATTCCCTCCGAAACAGTATCTCCTGCTAACTGTTTCTCGTTGATCCACACCAACAACAACCTTTCCACATTTTCCAGCACTTGTGGTCTGTGTTTTGTGATCACAGATGCACCTTTTGCAACAACAGCTTCCTTGATTTTACTTAAATATTTCTTATCCACAATGGTAGAGATGGTAGAATAGGGTTTACCATACAGCCTGGCCAGGCTCACTGATACGCACTCCACTTTCATATTTTTCTATTATCTCCTTCTTCATTTCTATCGTACATATATTTCTGTTCCTCTTTGCCACAGGCTTAGCACTAGGATCTTTCCTTGGACCCATGGTAGCTTATTTAGCAGTTGCAAGCACTAAAAACAGTGGAATAATGACAATATACTGGTATGAATGCGTGGGTGTGGGTGGGTGGTCGCTCTCGCTTGTAAACAATAGCACACTGACGCTCCCTGGAGTGCGCGCTCAGCTGGGCTCCAAGCGGACAGGTCCGACGAAGGCGTAAGACGAATCAATCAACGGATGTCGCATTCAAATTTCTTACGTTATAAGTAACGGATATCGAATATAACGTAAGGTGATAACAACGTAAGTCGAGGTACCACTGTATATGTATACTGTATATATATACTACTATAATTAGTCTTTGTAACTGAAATATTCACATTGATATTAATACATTTTGCAGATGGTGTTAGGGGCTGGAAGGTGCAGAGGTATTCTACTAAAATAAATACACAATTTCCCTGGTCACGCATCAAAGGTCACCTTAAAAAGAAGGCCACAGTACATGTTATCAAAGGTGAGTCAGTGGGTTTCATAAAACTTGAAAATAACTCTAAATTTTAGATATTGTGACAGGTTATTGAGTGCTTATGTTTTCATCACTAATGTACAGATTTTGGGTCTTCACTTAGGCTGTTAATACTTAAATTTTTTCTATAAACAGTTGGAGATGAGGGCATCAGTGAGGGTAGAGAGAGAGTAACTCGCGTAAATCAACACTCCTTCAACCACACTTCAGGAGGCCACCCAGAATTATCAGCAACTGAGAAATTATCAAAGTCAGAGGAAGAAAGTTTACTTAATGAACAAATTTCGAGTGAAAAATTTAAAGATTTATTAAAGTCATGCGTTGAGAGCAACTGGACTAACTATCCTAACATAAGTGAGGAAGTGAGATGGGACAGAAGCACGAACCATACCTATGATCCTATTTTTATGTTCGGTGATGTTAGTGACAATATGCAAAAATTTGAACTAAAGCCTAGTGTTAAAAATTTTGCCGAGGACCTATGTAATAGTGATATACCCATGGAGGAAGGGCTATCTTTAAACTTAACAAATAGTGACACAACGTGCTTGTTATCTCCTCTCTCAGGTTTTGCTCATGTTGAGACCGCTTCCTTGCCAGAAATTAGTGACCATGAACCTCATAATGTTGCTCATAAATTGCCACCAAAAAAAGTGTCGCATTCAAAGGTGAAAAATAAAAAAGATGTGCCTAAAAAAAATAAGAAATCTGCATCAGTGGCTCAAAATACACAGTCTATGCCAGTTAAGTTAGAAGTGAACGTTGCTGCTTCCAGGACAAAAAAGTCAAAACGAAAGAGTTCCTCTACCAATCTGTCTGATAAAGATATAAATTTGGAGGATGAAATTTTAAATGTGGAAGAAGACTTGCTGCTAAACCTTGAGAAAAAAAGTGTCGAGGTTCCTTTAACACTTGCAGGAAAATCAGTGAAAGAATACAAGAAACTAAAGTTGATGGAGGAAAAGAATAAACATCTGAAAGAAATGAGAAGAAAAGGAAGAGAAGAAAGTTTTAACCAGTCACTTGCTGCTTATTTATGTGTGTGTGTAAGTATCTATGGTGTGCTCTTTGTGTATGTTTATAATAGTTCTGTGTATAATGTCACTTCTTAGTCTGTAAAATAAGGATAGTACACTGTGTGTGTTTTATGGAAAATATATTTTGCTTGACCATTGTTCAAAGGATAGCATTTATAAATGAAGTAATGAAGTTAACCAAAGGTGGGAGACTATGCCAGGGGCACAAGGATGTCATTAAGCACTCCTCCATGAGACTTTGGCAGGGGCACAAGGATATCGTTAAGTACTCCTCCATGAAGACTTTGGCAGGGGCACAAGGATATCGTTAAGTACTCCTCCATGAATACAGTAACTATGGGAATTTTTAAGGTTTTATTCCAGCGTGGCTGTATACTCTCTCAGGATCTACAATATTTATACACATGAACATGTCCTAAAGTCTTTACCCTTAAAGAGAGGTCATTGATGCTAGTGAAGGGATCTTGATCCAAGGAATTGGACTTTTCTTCCCTCTCTTGTATTAAACCCAATTGCCTCCCATTCCCTAAGTACTGTATGACTCCTATGGGAAGTAGTGCCTGTATTAGGGTATGGATGTTGCAGGTCAGAGAATAATTTTGAGTTGTGATGTCTGAGCACTTCTGGTAAGATGGCTATTGAAGAAATGATGGTGAATGTGTTTACTTATATTGAGTCACCCTATCTTGGTGAGAGATGGTTATTGTATTAAAAAATATACATATTGTAAACACACATCCAGAAAAAATATTTTTATATGAATGTATGAATGTTGTGTATACTGTCCTGATTCTTTTTTTTTTGCACTCTAACCATCTCACACCAAGGCAGGGTAACCTGACAGAGAAGAAAAAACTTTCACTGTCACTCATTCAATCACTGTCTTGCCAGAAGAGCATGAACATCACATTTCAGATGACCCTCGAAACTGCAACAACCTCACCCTTCCTTCAGTGTGCAGGTACTGCACCTGCCACTTCCTGGACTCAAGTCCGATTAACTGTTTTCGCTGAATCCCTACATAAATGTTAGCTTGCTCACACTCCAACAGTACATCAAATCATAAAAACCACTTGCCTCCAACTATTCAACCTGCTAACACAAGCCTGTTAAATGTCCAAGCTCCAAGCACTCAAAACCTCCTTTACCCCTCCAACCTTTCATAGGGCAACCCTTACCCCTCCTTCCCTCCACCCTAGATTTGCATGCCCTCCTAGTCATCCTAATCCTGAAATGGTGTACATTTTTTATTATTTATTTTTTTTATCACCAGTCATGACCAGAAAGGAGGAAATACAATCTCCATCATTCACTTAACCCTTTGGGGGTTGACAGGCCTCGGAAACACGTTCTCAGGGTCGAAACTTTTTTTGGAAAAAAAAAAAAAATCTCATGACATGATAGAGAATCTTTTTCCGATAATAACGACACCAAAAGTTTGAAATTTGAAAGAAAACATACGGAATTATGCTCTCACGAAGTTATCGGTCTTAAAGATGTTTACGCATCGGCGATTTCACCCACTTTGAGCCCTATTTTTGGCCAATTCCAATGTTCCAGTCCACTAAAGTCAGCTATTTCGCTAGAACTCCATTTCTTCTATTGATTGAGTACAAGAAACTGCCTATTTACCAATTTCAACTACCCAAAATAGTGGTCAGAAAATGACAATTTGGCCAATTTCACACAAATTTCAAACGATGCCAATTTCAAAATAGAGTCCAGAATAAGCAAGGCAGACATTCCTGGCACTAAAATAACATCATCTCTGTTCATTAGTCACGTCTCCAGGCCCCTCTTACATTACTTTTGCTTTCCATTTTGAATTTTTATTCTCACAAAAAATAAAAGATTTACTGTTATGTATACAACTGCATCATTGTAAAAATGGTATAAATAATATCAGCGCACTTGTGCAAAAATATTAGACTCGCCAGTTGATGTGTATTGGACGCATGGTGTGATTTGTTTACTCTTGAACATCGGCGAAAATCAAACATTTTCGCTACTTTGAGCTCAATTTCAAGGTACTTGTCATTGTCAAACCAATCAAAATCATCTCTATTTCTGTAATATATCTTCCATTCTATCACATGAGGCCAAGAAAACGAGAATACATCAATAAATACCATACAAAAATAGACTGCAAAGTCGCTGTTTTAAAAAAAAAAACGGTCAAAGTTTTTTTTTCTCATTATGCAGTGTGTGGTGCAGGATTTTTTTATACTGTGCACACTGACCACATAGACCCATTCTTTCATATGTAGGCCTACCAGCCATTTCCTGCTTAATTTGAAGCCGCTAGAATTTACGCGTACTAGTACGGCACCAACCCCTGCTCGTAAAACGTACTAGTACAGCACCGACCCCGAAAGGGTTAATCACAGAAGTATGCTAACATCACAGTTCAGATGACCTCCTCCAACTGCAACATCCTCACCCCTCTTAGAGTGCAGGTACTGTACTTCCCACCTCCAGGACTTGAGTCTGGCAAGTTGTTTTTCCCTGAAGTCCATAAATGTTACCTTGTTCACACTCCTGCAGCACAGCAGTTCAAAAACATTTGTCTTCACTCAGGTCTAGTGTGCTCGAACAAGCCTGTTGTATGTTAAACCCTAGTCTACTCAGAACCTGTTTGATAAAAGGACATGTGCAACTAATGTACAAGTAAGTTTATTTAGGTACAGGTGGACATAAGTACAATTAACATGTGTAAATTACATTAGATAACACAAACAAATAAGATGAAGTGATTTATTTTCATTGGGGATCATGTAATATCTTATTTAAAGATAGTGGGAATTAGTCATGTTTATAACCTTAAAAATTAAAACAGAAAATAACTCAACCGTGTGAAAATTAGTTACAATAAAAGGAGGTGCAGTAGGAATAAATTGAACTGACTTATTTACATGAACATTAAATAGAGAGGATCAGCTTAAAATAGTAGGTACAGGAATGTTCAACTATAAAAGAAATCACTCCTCCCTTTCTGTAGCTTTATTTATTAGGTACCTTTTAGTGCTGTTCGTGAAGTGGCTCATGCTAGGACAGGCTTTGACATGTTCAGGCAATACGTTCTTCTTTATTGAAGAGTGACCACTTACTGTAGGTACTACAAAATTGTGTTCACTTCCTCTAGTACCATACTGGTTTTGGTTCCTAACTTTGACAAACTTTGCAGCAAGATATTCTGGACACTGCTGGTGAGCAATTTTATAAACATGTTGGAGTGGGAGCTAGGTAACATTTATGGAAGGATTTGGAAAAACCGGTTAGCTGGATTTGAGTCCTGGAGGTGGGAAGTACAGTGCCTGCACTCTGAAGGAAGGGTGGGGATATTTGTGGTTTGGAGGGGTATCTAAACTGTAGTATTGGCACACTTCTGGCAAAACAGTGATAGTGTGAGTGTTGGTGAAAGTCATTTGTTTGTCAGTATCCAAAAGTAGCATCTTTACTACTTTTGGTATTTCAAATGTATCTTTGATACACCTTTGAAGAGTTTTGAGTCTTTCTACTTTCAGAGCCCGGCCATGGGCCAGGCTTGTTTGGTACTTGCCTGGTCAACCAGGCTCTTGCTGCTGGAGGCCCACTGCCCCACAAATCCATCACAGCCTGGTTGATCTGCCACTTGGTGAAGATACTTGTCAGGTTTCTCTTGAAGACGTCTACACTTGTTCCAGCCGTGTTTCTGATATCTTCTGGTAGGATGTTGAATAGTCTGGGGCCACGAATGTTGATAGTGTTCCCTTATTGTGCCCACCACACCCCTGCTCCTCACTGGGTTTATTTTGCACTTCCTCCCATATCTCTCACTCCAGTATGTTATGGCAGTGTGCAGATTTGGGACCAGGCCCTCGAGTACTTTCTAGGTATATATTATCATGCATCTCCTCCACTCCACTTTAAGGCATTCCCAGTAATTTAAATGCTTTACTGGCTCTACGTGGGCCATAAAAGATCTCTGTATTTGTTCAAGCTCTGATATTTCTCCTGCCCTGAATGGGGGCTGTCAACACTGAGTAGTATTCCAAATGAGGGAGCACTAGTGATTTTAAGAGTGTCACCATTGGCATTATTTCCCTTATCATCTGTAAACAAACTCTAACGTTTCAAATTTATTTCCTTTCGTTTTCTAAATTTTTACCCTTATTGATTCTTTTTTTTTATTTATTAAACTTTTTATATCATTTTACATTTGTATTTTAATTTCAGGTTTCTTTGACTGATAAATCTTTAGGCTTGACTGCTTCTCATTTGTGATGGTTTTCCAGCACCTTACTTTTAGTTTTTTTTTTTCCCTCATTTTTGGAATGACCTTTTTGATTCCATTTTGTATACAGTGGACCCTCGAGTTTCATGATTAATCTGTTCCAGAGAGTCCGCTGAAAGGCGAAATTCATGAATGGTGAAACCATTTTCTCCATTAGAAATAATGGAAATCTAATTAATCCGTTTCAGACACCCAAAAGTATTAACAAAAAAATAAGTTTTTTAGATATTAAATATAGATTTGCATACAGAAAACAATGACAAATAAATAAAAAACACTAATAAAATGGATAAAGGAACATTTAACATCATACTTACCTTTAATATTAATAATAATAATAATAATAATAATTTTATTTCATTGGAAGTTTACATCGAGATTTTGCAATTACAATCATGAACTGAAGTGCAGAGAGAGCCACTATCATGCCATGGCATTATGGGCAGATTAATCTAATGGCTTATAGACTACTTAATACTAGAGAAATTGATTGAGTTTGTTTTAGTTAAACATTAGCTTATAACAGTTAATAAATTTACTCAAATTACAATCTGGGGATATTACATTGTGACAAGTGTTTTGTAGGATGGTTACATCAATAGTAAATATTGAAATTATATTATAGGAAAATAACACTGAGCATTGTTGAAAGTAGTTTACAATATGAGTACAGTGAACCCTGGTGCTCGACGGCGTCGGAGCTCGGCCAAATCAGTGTTCAACGGGTTTTTTACAATATTTTGGCTCAGTATTAGGCGGCCACTCGGAGTTGGGCGAGTTGGCTATCCGTCCCGGACGCGTACGCGTGGGGCCGTGGCCCAGCTGGGTGCCCAGGCACTCAGTGTGTTATTGTTTACAAGCGAGCGACCACTACCCACGCACCACCCACGCATTCATACCATATATATTGTCATTATTCCACTGTTTTTAGTGCTTGCAACTGCTAAATAAGCCACCATGGGCCCCAAGAAAGCTCCTAGTGCCAAGCCTGTGGTAAATAATGTGCAGGGAGTGAAGCATTCATGCAGGGAGTGAAGCATTCATGCAGGGAGTGAAGCATTTATGCAGGGAGTGTAGCATTTATGCAGGGAGTGTAGCATTTATGCAGGGAGTGTAGCAGGCATTCAGGGAGTTTAGCAAGGATGCAGGGAGTGTAGGAAGGATGCAGGGAGTGTAGCAGGGATGCAGGGATTGTAGCAAGGATGCAGGGAGTGTAGCAGGGATGCAGGGAGTGTAGCAGGGATGCAGGGAGTGTAGCAAGGATGCAGGGAGTGTAGCAAGGATGCAGGGAGTGTAGCAAGGATGCAGGGAGTGTAGCAAGGATGCAGGGAGTGTAGCAGGGATGCAGGGAGTGTAGCAGGGATGCAGGGAGTGTAGCAATGATGCAGGGAGTGTATTAGGCATGCTGGGAGTGTAGCAAGGATGCAGGGAGTGTAGCAGGATGCGGAGTGTAGCAGGATGCAGGAGTGTAGCAGGGATGCAGGGAGTGTAGCAGGGATGCAGGGAGGTAGCAGGATGCAGGGAGTGTAGCAGGGATGCAGGGAGTGTAGCAGGGATGCAGGGAGTGTAGCAGGGATGCAGGGAGTGTAGCAATGATGCAGGGAGTGTATTAGGCATGCTGGGAGTGTAGCAAGGATGCAGGAAGTGTAGTAGGCATGCAGGGAGTGTAGTAGGCATGCAGGGAGTGTAGTAGGCATGCAGGGAGTGTAGTAGGCTTGCAGGGAGTGTAGCATTCATGCAGGGAGTGTAGCATTCATGCTGGGAGTGAAGCAGGAGTGCAGGGAGTGAAGCAGGGATGCATGTAGTGTAGCATTCATGCAGGGAGTGAAGCAGGGATGCAGGGAGTAGCATTCATGCAGGGAGTGTAGCATTCATGCAGGGAGTGAAGCATTCATGCAGGGAGTGTAGCATTCAAAGAAAAAGGCCAGTAACCCCAGAAAAGAACTTGCCACCTGCAGTGTTAATGGAAGGGGATTCCTCTTCCAAACACTAGCATACTACTCCATCTTCTCCCCTCCTCCCGTGTTGCACACATCAACAACTCTTCAATAAATGTAAGTGACATGTTATTGTACTATTATTTCTTAATTTTTCATAAAAATGTGTATAATTTAAGGTCAAAAAGTTCTAAAAAATATTTTATTTTAATACTTTTGGATGTCTGGAACGGATTAATTTTATTTCCATTATTTCTTATGGGGAAAAAAGAATCGGAGTTCGACCAAACCGGTGGTCGACGGGCCCTCTGGGACGGATTACCGACGAGAACCGGGGGTCCACTGTATTTAGTTTAGGGTGAGTAGGTGGTTCTTGAGAAGAGTCTTAAATTAATGGTCAGACCAGGTTATTTTAGTATTTACTGGTAATGAATTCCAGATTTTGGGGCCCTTTATGTGCATAGAATTTTTACACAGGGTGATATGGACACTGGGTATATCAAAAAGTGATCTGTGTCTTGTGTTATGGTCATGGGTCCTGTTAAAGTTGGTGAGGAGAATTTTGAGTGGAGGGTTTATATTAGAGTGTAGAGTTCTATGTATGTAGTAGGCACAAGAATAAGTGTGAATGTTCTTTACGGTTAGTAGTTTTAGGCTTTTGAATATTGGTGGAGTATGCTGTCTAGAGTGGGAATTTGTTATCATTCTGACTGCAGCCTTTTGATGGGTTATGAGCGGTCTAAGGTGATTTAATGTTGTTGATCCCCATGCACAAATTCCATAGGTGAGATAAGGGTAGATGAGTGAATGATACAGTACAAGGAGAGCTGATTGACGCACATAGTAGCTTATCTTTGATAGTATGCCTACTGTCTTTGAGATTTTCTTGGAAATTTGTTGTATGTGTGTTTGGAATTTAAGGCTACTGTCAAGGTGGATTCCTAGGAATTTTCCCTCTGTGAGTCTTGTGATGAGTGAACCATTGAGCATTATGTTAAGTGGAACATTTGTAGCTCTGTTTCCAAACTGAATGAAATAGGTCTTGTCAGTATTGAGAGTAAGCTTATTAGTCATCATCCAGGTATATATTTTCTGTAATTCAGCATTAACAGTGTTGGCCAGTATGACTGGGTTTGGGTGAGAGAAAACATATGTAGTGTCATCTGCAAACAATATGGGTTTGAGTAGTTGAGCTGCATTCGGTAGGTCATTGATGTAAATGAGGAATAGGAGTATTCCTAGGACACTTCCTTGTGGGACACTGACTGTAATTTGTTGTGTGGAAGAGTTAGCTCCATTTGTGTACACATATTGGCTTCTGTTACTAAGGTATGAATTTAGGTAGTTGAGCGAGTGCTCTCTTATACCATAGTTTGCTAATTTTGTGAGCAATAAATCATGGTCGACTGTATCAAAAGCTTTGCGTAAATCAATGAAGATTCCCAGTGGGACTTTTTTCTTCTTAAGTGCGGTGTATATTAGCTCTAGCATGTGTATAATAGCATCATTTGTGCTTTTGTTAGTCCTGAATCCAAACTCAGGGGTTGAGTACGTTGTGTGAGACGAGGTAGGAATAGCTCTGCCTATGAATTAATTTTTCAAAGATTTTAGAGAGCAGAGGTAAGTTAGATATTGGTCTATAATTATTCAAGTCTGCTTGAATATCAAGAAATATTTACACTTTAATTTATAAATAAGAAATATTGTGGTTAAATTACATTTGTAGAATATCAACAATTTGTACAGAAACACAGGAAATATTGTACTTATCTTTGTGCTGGGTCAGCTTTCTGCAGCTGCACCCAGAAAGCTTCTCCAATGTGACCCAGTGTGTTCTACCGCCACTTAGCTGTAGGGTATAAGTAAGTATAAAGTGAGTATGTGAATAATTGCCCCTGAGGAGCGTATGGCAATATACATTCAGTAACTGAATACTGAACAATACTAGGTACTCACTTGGTTGGGCTAAAAAGCCAACATATCACCGGGTGTAAGTTTTCTTACTCTGTACAGGAGGTTCTGACGTTTTCTTGTGAGAGACTCATTTATGTTAACATCTTTTTTAGCTTTAATAAATGATTAGATCTTTTTTTCTGTCTTGTGTGTGAAATCTAAGCATAACACTTTGTTTTCTACCTTGGTTACCTAGTAATTGCGTTTCTTTTATCTCTGACACTGGCACTATTACATGTAAGTGGTCTTTTATGATCTGAAGAGTAGTATCTTTGCAGTTGGTATGGTTTATTTCACTTGGAATGAGTGAACTGCTAATTATTCCTGAGTCAGATAACTTATCTTGCTCAGTTTTATTTTCTTGGTTAGCAAAATATTCGTTCAACTGGGAATCCATGTGTGGTTACATTTGTAGAACATCAACAATTTGTACAGGAACACAGGAAATACTGTACTTATCTTTGTTACTGTGTCAGCTTTCTGCAGCTGCACCCAGAAAGCTCCTCCAACGTGACCCAGTGTGTTCTACTACCACTTAGCTGTAGGGTATAAGTAAGTATAAAGTGAGTATGTGAATAATTGCCACTGAGAAGCGTATGGCAATATACATTCAGTAACTGAATACTGAACAATACTAGGTACTCACTTTGTTGGGCTAAAAAGCCCACATATCACCGGGTGTATGATAAATCTGCCCCGAACATACATCAGTTCCTAACTGCGCAGTCAATTGAACTACTTTGTCTAAGCAGACTTACCTGGGTATGTGTATCGGACCCTTAAGTATCACCCGGATAACCGCTGTCTTGATTGAAGAGTAAGTGTCTTACAGTGCACGGTTAGTCTATGAAAAAAGTTCTCGATACACACGGTACTCTTAATTGTCCTTCAGTCGTTTAAATTCACAGTAATGTCACTACAGGAAGCTGTGCACACTTCTCTGTAATATACCACTAATGTGGATTGTCTTTTATGCACATAAACACGCAGAACAGTGTTCTTTATTCGTTATCCCCGCGTTAATGTTTCCCTTGGCAGGATTTAAAGCAATCTAATCTATCATGCCCCTCGCTGCCCTGGCGTGACCTGGACGTCTCCCCACACAAAAGAAATGTCGATCAAGCATGTTTCTTTTGCTTGCCAAACTTCTACAGGAAGCAATGCAGAATGCTTAATTTCTTGCTATGTCTCGATCACTGAGAGTTTAATATTGTCCCACATGTGAATAAAATGAGGTAGGAGTTTTCCTGTATCTTTCCTGTCGCAGTACAGAGATTAATTACTCTAGTTACTTTCATTAGTTGCAACACCAATCTCTTGCAAAGAGGTGCACGTGATCATGACTGGTACACGCTGGTAAAGCATCTGCTTACAATTACTTGATGCAGAAGCAAACAAGACGCCACTGCTCTTTCTGAGAGAGTCGTTCCTCATGCTGAAAGGGCTGAAAGGGGCTGATGCCCCCCCCCCTCCTGGAGAATTTTCTCCACAAATATTTACACTTTATAAATAAGAAATATTTACACTTACCTTGGAGATGTTTAATTAGTTTGATGGAGGAGATGCTGGCAGAGGTTTAGGGTGGTGGAAGGTAGCAGGGCGGCGTATGTTCAGTGGCTCTATATTCCTCCAACAATATTGGAGAGTTACTTTTGTGTCCTTTTTCTATCGCTTAATCGCTTAACTTACTTGCTACACTGTTAATGCTACACTTTATTGCTGGCTGGCGCTATAGCCTTTACTGACTCCTGCTGCTTTAGTATCGTATATATCGTAGAATCACTGAATCACTGAAGAAGGCATGTCCTCCCCTCACTCGTCCTCCTCCACTTTGGTACTTTGCTATGAGTTCTTTCTTTAATTCTATCGTGTTTCTCACCTTCTTTACCAAAGGGCTGGCACTAGGAGCTTTCTTTGGGCCCACGATGGCTTATTTAGCAGTTGCAAGCACTAAAACAAATTGAATATTACGAAATGTATCGTATGAATGCATGGGATCGTGCTCACTCACTGATAAACAATGTCACACTGACTGTGAATTGTGTGGGGCTGCTTGGGCCGCTCGTACGAGTTCAGGACCAACGACTATTTGCGAGTCAAACGACAATTCATGAGTCAATATTTTGACGAAAAAACATAACGATTTGCGAAAATGACGAATTCCGATGCTTACGAAAAATGAGGGTCCACTGCATGTATATATCAACACTGCGACTAGCTAAGGATTCGAACCCATGTTGTTTTGGCCCGCCTCATGGTGAGCGAAAACCACATGACGCTCTAACCGACAGGACCACCAAATCTTAAAGAATCATGCACCTAGCAGAGCTAGGTGTTTTACCATGATTCGAGGACCTACGATGGTGTGGGTGCCTCTGAGCTAATTTTATTCTCCTCCCCGTTTGGTGTACTTGCCTCAACAAGCAGTATTTTATGTTATTGTACCTACAAACGAGTGGTATTGATCAATAACAACACTGCTACTAGTCAAGGATTCGAACCCATGTCGTTTTGACCCGCCCCATGGTGAGCAAAATCACACATGACGCTCTAACCCACAGGGGCACGATTGCATGGTCCTGTAGGTTAGAGCGTCATGTGTGATTTTCATTCAACATGGGGCGGGCCAAAACGACATGTGTTTAAATCCTCAGCTAGTCAGTGTTGTTATTGATTCAATTTCCACTTGTTCATGGTTACAATAATATATACTACAGTGGACCGTTGGTTTTCGTGTGTGTCAGTTTTCGCGCACTTTTTTCGTGGAAATATTGGCTTAGTTTTCGCCGATTGGCTTAGTTTTTGTCGATGGTACGGAACCTGTCCAGTGCCCAGCGCACATACAAAGCCCGCAAGCCCACCTCCCATGCACATTCTCAGGCAGTGTAGCATTGTTTCTGGTTGAGTGAACCTTATCCTGAGAGTTCATACAAAACATTTCTTAACAATCCATTGTTTTTGCCCCTTGATTATTGTGTGTGACTGCTAAATAAGCCATCATGGGCCCAAAGAAAGCTCCTAGTGCCAGTCCTTTGGTAAAGAAAGTGAGGAACACCATAGAATTAAAGAAAAAAATCGTATCAAAGTGGAATCGATAAAGTGTAGCACTAACAGTGTAGCAAGTAAGTTAAGCGATAGAAAAATGACGACACGAAACTTAACTCCTCCATTGTTGTTTGAGGAGTATAGGGGCACTGAGACTAGAGCCACCATCTCCTCTAAGATAAGTGTAAATATTTCATATTTATAAAGTGTAAATATTTCTTATTTTTAAAGTAAATATTTCTTATTTATAAAGTGTAAATATTTCTTATTTATAAAGTGTAAATATTTCTTATTTATAAAGTGTAAATATTTCTTATTTATAAAGTGTAAATATTTCTTATTTATAAAGTGTAAATATTTCTTATTTATAAAGTGTAAATATTTCTTATTTATAAAGTGTAAATATTTCTTATTTATAA